>VZRI01008345.1:536082-610399 GCA_013397515.1 Upupa epops
GTCCATCCAGTTTGCTCAACTCATCCCTAACCCAGTCCTCATCACCCAAGGCAGGCTCCTCTCTTTCCTCGACTTCCTCTGGAGCCTCAGTGAGCTTTGATATCAGGACAGCTTCCAGAAGTACAGACAGAGGCAAAGAAGGTGTGCAGTGTGTCTGCTTTCTCTGTGCCCCTCTGTACCTTCAGGACACCCAGCTCATTCAGCAGGGGGCCGACACTGCCTCTCGGTTTAGTTTCACCTATTCGATGAAGCCCTTTTAGTTACCCTTGACCTCTCCTGCAAGGTTTAATTCCAACCCCTCCTCATAACCCTGAAGGGTGACTTTGCCCCATCACTGAGATTCATGAACACAAAACAATACAGAACTGAAATAACTGCACCTCTCCGATTAACATTTCCTGCATCAGAACATCCTTTCCAGATAATTCCATTCTGTGTGAAAACCTGTTGATTCATTTGCTAGGTTCATTAACAGCAAAGAGTCTCTAATCCTTCAGAGATCCGTGCTTGAGGCAATTCCAGTGCTTCACACAGCACCCAGCGGGCAGGATAAGGGAGAACTCATCAGTGTAGCCGGCGGTGCTCTCAGCACAGCAGTGGGGTAGCTGTTGTGATTATGGTAGCGGCAGTGTACGCGTGCCCCTGTGGCGAGTTTTGAGGTAGTGCAACGTGACACTCCGGTTATAAACACACTCGGGGACACGGGGGAATGGTTTATGAACCTGCTAACTACAAAAAGTCAGTCGCCAAGAAAGGGGTTCTGCAGGGACCGACAGCTGGACCAGCGCATACTTCTCAACCACTGAAAACCGACAAAATATTTTGTTGACCTGAGAGTCAACAAAGCAGTGACCATGAAATTACTGATAGATAGATAAATAATCATGAACAAAGAGCATCGCACAAAGCCACTGCAATCACATTTACATCAGACATGTACGGCTGCACCTTACAGATCAGAACACTGTTTCACAGTCTCACAGTAATGATAAGGTCGGAAAAGACCTTAAAGATCATCCAGTCCAACCTAAAACCAACTAAACCAAGAAAACCTAACATCTAGATGATGCCACTCAGCACTTCATCCAGCCTAACCTTCAACCCCTCCAGGGACGGTGACCCAACCACCTCCGTGGGCAGCCTGTTCCAAAATCTGATCACTCTGTCAGTGAAAACCCTTTCCTAAGGTCAAGTCTAAACCTCCCCCACTGGAGCTGAAGACTGTGACCCCTTGGCCTGTCTGCAGTGTCCATGGAGAAAAGACCAACCCCTGCCTGACTCCAACCCCCTTTTAGGGAGTTCTAGACAGCTATAAGGTAACCCCTGAGCCTCCTGTTCTCCAGGCTAAACAGACCCAGCTCCATCAGCCTCTCCTCGTAGGGCTGACCTTCCAGCCCCTTGACCATTCTAGTTGCCCTTCTCTGGACTCATTCCAGCCTCTTGACATCCTTCCCAAACTGAGGGGCCCAGAACTGAACACAGCATTCCAGGCCAGTCTAACCGGTGCTGAATAAAGTGGGAGGAGAACCTCCCTTGTCCTGCTGGCCACACCATTCCTGTTACAGGCCAGGATGTCTTATTGTTTAATGCAAACATGGGTTTACAACTGATAGCTCCTTTTAGATCCATGCTTTGCACAAGAAGCTATCACCACCGATACGCAGTTTTCATATTGATATATGGTTTCTAGAGATGCCTGAAGAGTCTTGCTGTGGAGACCAGCACTCTGAAATTCAAACTCCTATTGATTTTAGGAAGGCTTTGGGTTTTCCAACTCCTTCCCCAAAAAAGCCTGCAAAAATTATCCATGTTTCAGTGCGTATTTTTGTCTGCAACAACTTCAAAAGCCTCTCAAGCTTGTCAGGTTATACCTCACTTGTCTGTATAAAACCAGGCATCTGAAATTAAAACGCAGTCCATTAAGTAGCACATGTTTACCATTAACTGTCACCATTCCCCTTGTTCTTCTTCCTGAGCTGCCACTAGAACAGCTCATTATATTTTTCACATAAAGTGCTACAATTCCGCGTAGAAAATCAACCCTTCTGACCCAAACCAGACCCAAGAAGCAGCTCAGCAAGTGTTAGGCAAAATGCTTAACTTAGCAGCAATGGCCTCCTCAAAAGCGGCAATAAATCAGAGAGACTTCTTCGTGCCCTGTAGACTTTGACACTTCTGCTCTCCACTGCATACAATAAATAAGCTCTTTTAATTGATTCTATGCCCATTTATTCATTAAATCCAGAGTCCAGAATTAACGATTTACCAGCCTGTTGTGCTGATTAGCTTGGATACTAATGAGTGCTTTTAGAATTATTAGGTAATAACAATGACGCAAGTTGATGTAGTTTTTTAGAGCTTCCAAAGTGCCATGCCTTCACAATATTCCAAGGCTTCCTTGGAACAAAGCCACACGTTTGAAACATCATTCTAAAGACGGCAAGAAAGACGGCAAGAAAGACGGCAAGAAAGAAGGCAAGAAAGACGGCAAGAAAGAAGGCAAGAAAGAAGGCAAGAAAGAAGGCAAGAAAGACGGCAAGAAAGACGGCAAGAAAGACGGCAAGAAAGAAGGCAAGAAAGAAGGCAAGAAAGAAGGCAAGAAAGAAGGCAAGCAAGAAGGCAAGAAAGAAAGAAAGCAAGCAAGAAAGAAAAAGACCCAAGATAAAAGCACAGGAAATGCAACTGGTTCTGTAGAAAGATGCAGTCAGTAACCTGCCTGAAGTACTGGAATGTAGCTTAAATGTGAACCCCCTGTCGCAAGTACTTTCTCATTACCACTGCTGTAAATGAAATCTGGGTTTGGACCAAAGCTTTTCAATCCCAGAGTTACTTTTATTGAAATTAACTGATTACCTCTCTTCAAAAGTCAATCTCCTTTCATGCCATCATTTCTCTAGAGCTACGTTCTATCAAGTTGCTTCATTAATGTCTCACTGATGTGAGCTTTCTTCGCTTCACCTTCATTCCCGCGTCACTTTGCTAGCTCTTCGGAGCTATAACCTAAGAATATGTCTCACGTAAAATGTAATCTTAGTTCACACAGCTCCCGCTTCAGCCAATTAAACTCGACTCAGAATCAGTGCTTTTGATTTTCTCACTCTGTGACCACGTTAAAAGTCAACCTGTTGCTGCTGTGTTGGAAAGAATTTGTACTTCTTCTGCCTCTTTGCTTTTGTGGATCATGTTCTCCCCTGAATTTATTAAAACGAGATGGAAAGTGACAAAGATGACATTTTCAAGAGATAAAAACAAATTTGGCATAAACTTGACACATAAATGAAATAAATCACTACTAATTAACTTTAAACAAATAAAATGCAACACAAACTTTTACAATTATAGTATCTACATCTGCTAATACTTCATTATTTTAGGACTGCTGAAGTCTTAAAGAACTCACAGCCACAATATTCCAGAGCATTTGGAATATGCACTAAAAATATATAGAGCAAGGAGCACTGATTTAATTAATAACACTGTGAAAAAGCATAGCTAATTGGCTTAGTTGATTGCCACACAGGGACCTTCTCTCTCAAACTACACTTTTCATACTGTATAAATTTTAGAACCACCACAGCGTAATTGAATTCACTTTTACTGTGCCTATTTAACACGTGTCCTCCTTTCATCTGGAGGCTAGGATGGCTTTCAGGAAAGAGAAAGTACGACCTTTGTTAAGCGGGACTTTAACAGAGGGATAAATATGCCTACATCAGCTCTCAGGAATGGAAGCGTCCCATGACTGGCACTGCAGACCCCACGCAGATAGCTAGTGGTAACTTCTATCACCAGGTTGCCTAGAATCGCTCTTTTTAGGGTGTTTCTGACTGAAGGCGAGTAGAGGGGGGGCCTTAATTCCATACCTATGCTTACTCAAGGAGCTAATGCTTGGTGTCAGGAATCCCAGAATCCCTGTCCCGTCTTCAAGGGTTGAAGCCCTACGGCAGTCTGAGTAGCTGAGAATTTTACTGTGGAAACTAGCAGCCTCGCTAGGGCAAATCCCTATTTTTCTTGATTTACAGCTGCCCGTCTTCATCAGACACCCAACAAAACACGTAAGAAAGACTCTCAGGAAGGCAGAGGTGGGGCATTTTGAAAATATCTTTTTACAGAGATCCCTGAAAACTTCTTCTCGTGTCACTCAGAAGGCATGCCACTTCTGGAGGCATCACTTCTCAATACGAATCTGTCCTACAGTGTGCTCTGTGACACAGAGCAACCAAGGACCTCCAAATCTGTTACTGGCTTAAAACCGCAGGGTAGAGCTCAGAGCCTATAGACAGTGTTTTCCAGTGCCCTGTGCTCTTGCAATCCTCATATGTACATGGGGAAATCAGACTATCGCTAGAGTGCTGGAGAAAAGCCTTCAGACATTTCGGTTGTCCACAAATTTGTTGCAAACCAGGATGTTCTCCACCTCTGATGAAAACCCAGCAGGTACTGTTCCCCTTATTCTGCTTTTCATTTTTAATTGAAAAAACACCGTGCCCGTGCCCTGGTGCTGAGGCAGTACAGCCACAAATTCATAACCAATGCACTGTGAATGTGCTCACAACGTGAAGCTTGTCCTACCTCGCTAGGGGCACCCAGCTTTCTTCGCTTTTTTGTCAGTCCTAAGCAAACTGGAATCACAGAAAGCAGTCAGCATGGGGAAAATTGCACTCGTGTTCACAGCCCTGTTTAGCGAAAGCATTACTGAACGCAACGTCCCTCTGCACGGAATGCTGGGCCTGTTACTCTAATTTTAACTCAGGCAGCCACGGGTCCACTACTCAGGTTTTTCAGTCCGCGGACCCTTACGCCGATGAAATCGGAGAAAGCTTTCTAAAAACTTCAAGCCCGTATGACAACCGTTACTTAGGGTCATCATAAACCTCGAGTATCCTGGGCCCCTCAGTTTAGGAAGGACTAAATGCACACAGACACAGGATGAAATGCAGGTACACGTGATTCCAATTCTATTTTTCCATGGCTGATAGAGCCCCTCAGGTTAAACAGCCAAGACCAAGCAGCCAGGCAGCAAGTGGTAAATGCAGCTCTTGGTGCCTTTCAAAGGTCTCCACTCAGCACTGGAATTTCACCTACCTGATGGTGATGCACAGAAAGAAGCAGCCCACATCTGCAGGTTTCAGAGTCCACCAAGAATTTATACGTTTGCAGCAGTGCATTCACCATTCTCTTGAAATAAGCGACGGAGTACCCTGGAAAAGCTTGCTTTGCTCTACTCTAATCAAAATCCTTGACAAAACTTAATTGCCAAATACTATAGCAACACCCACCAACTGCTGTTCAGGTCCACGTTGGTCTCTGTTTTAGATATCATGGCTATGTCCACACATTTTTCTGCTCTTACCCTTCCTGTTCAGGAAAAAAGCAGGTGAAAAGCATGGAAGTAATTGTATTTCTTTTTTTCACTGTTGTCCCTATTGTCATCCAATTGTTTTCTAATTCAGAAGGATTAATACAATATGGTATTTTTAGTCTAATAAAGTTCGGGCTTAGTCTTTCAAATGTCTTTTGGTCTGTAATTCACTACAAACAGTATTATCGGCGTCATTATTCACTTCAAAGCTTTGGCTGACTGGAGGTTTTGTGAAAATGAAAGTGAACACGTTACAGGAGGGAAAGCAGAAGATAACCAATTGCTATAAATTCTTCAAAGTGAGGAAGATAACTAGATAGTTGTCACCGAGTTTAATACTGAGCACCCTCATTTAGTGCTATGACGAATGCCTTCGGTGACAGATATAAAGGTGATAGGATTTACACTGCTGTGAAAAATCCTGCAGTGAAGTGGGGAATTGGACTCTGTACAGACAGAGCAATGGCAAAGCACACATACTTGCAGGCGACCCTGCATGTCCTGCCTCATCATACGTGTGCACACACACTACATGGAGATTTGGAAATGCAGATCAGTGTCAAGTGCTGTCGGTGGGCACCCCTTCCCCAGTCAGCTCTGCATGATGCTTGCATCTGTAAGTAATGCAATCCCGCCAAGGCAACGTGCGAACCCCAACGCAGCCAGTCCTCTTTAGCCTGAAGTCCTGTTAGTGTGTAACCCACACCAGAATTCTCCAGCTCAGACAGCACTGACTCGGGATGAACACCGATAAACTTAGGTCTTCACAGTGGTCTGAAGAACAGTCTGCATGGCCACTACCAACACAAAATTCAGTAGTTCTACGGGTTTATGGTAGTGGCACAAGTTACAGATTTGGGAACTCATCCCTCAGAACACAACCTTTGTTAGACGGGAATCCCCAGGAGGCTGTGGAAATTTCCAGACAGGCTGTGTGGGAATCCTTGGTTTGCTTACAGAGTCTGTGCTATGTGCATGGCTTTCTCTTTGGCTGACAGAGTTCCAGTGAGCACACCGTTTACAACTAACTTTCTCTGCAAAGGCGACTCTTGAAGGTAGACAACACAGTGCGTAAACCACGTGCCGTGCTCAGCAGTCACAGCGCCGCACACTGCCGCACCTACCTCCTTGCCTACCTCCACGTAGGCAGGAAGTGGTTGGGTCAAGGACCAAACACATTCGTTTGCACTTACAACAACCCTGTAGGCCCCTACATTTTGCAGACCGACTCCTTAAACCACCCCCCGTTTCCGAGCAGTGTTCCCAGAGAAGCTGCCAGGAGAACCGGAAGGCAGGCTTCAGGACACACTGGCTGTTGAAAGCTTCAGAGCATCGGCTGGTCGCGAGACGCATGCATTTGTAATGCAGGAAGGTGCTGTGGTTCTCGCGTACTACACGCGTGTTTATCCAGGAGGCATCCGAACCAGCGTTTTTACACCACATCTTACTAACCAACTTCTTAATACGCTGAAAAGTATTCCTGCAGCTTATAGCTACTGTAAGGTATTTCGGAGGTACCTGTAAGTGATATGTTTGTGTTGCCACTTCTGTCCTGTCAGAGCGTAGCGCTTTCGCCGGATGTTAAATCTGGAGCTCCCTCTTGTCTGGTCAGGCACACCGCACCGAGGCTTCTTCATCCAGCTGCAAGAAACGGCACCGTATGAAGAAAGGGCTGCACCCGGCGGATAAGAAGTCATGCTTGCATGAAGTCACATGATCAGCATTCAGCGTCTGCATGCACCGACGCGTCACAAAGGAACAATGCACTGCCAGCAGGTGCACACAGCTCCAGTGCAGCCCACCACACTCGGGAAGCAAGTTCTGTGCTGTTATTTTTCCCCAGTGTTTGTTGTCGCTGTTGTCACAACTCTGAACAAAGGTTCACGAGCAGGAAAGTTTTCTGCCAGTCAACAATTTATTCTGAGTTATTCATGGCACTGAAGGCCTGCATCACCGCCCTGCTCACAGACAGAGAGGCTGAAATCTGGACAAGCAGAGCTGGTCAAACTGCCGCTTTCTGAACTGTTCTCTGTACTCGGCAATCTTTCACTTCCATCTCATTGTCAGGACATTTAAAACAGCCTCCAGCTCTGCGATCAGCAGAGCCCAGTCAACTGCCAGAAGCATCTTTGTGAACTCAGGATACCGAAAATGTTAATTTTTTGAACAATTAAGTTCTTCTATCTCACTCTCCACACAACGAAGAGTATCTCATCTATCTCACAGCGACTCCAGGTTCCTAGTGGAGATATATAACTCAAGAATTCTGCTTCCGTGTAATTAATGCTCTGTGCAAATTCACACTGTAAAGGTCTAAACCATAAACTACCCTAACTCCCATTGCACTACAAGTCTGAGCTGCCTCAAGACAGCGAGCAGAACTAAACCAAAGCATCCACCGAATCCTCAGCACCACAGCAACCTCTACACACTCTGCTGCCTCAAAGCACAAGGCCCAAGTCCTCACTGCATGCACCCAGGACCCAGATCCAGTTGAAAGACTCTCTAGAGCTCTCTAGGACCCTCTAGAAATGGTAGTGGGCATGAGACCCACCACAGAGCAGGAGTGGCTCTGAAAACATTGTAAGGCAAGATCAATGAAGACTTGTTGGAATGCTCTGGACACAAAGATCAGCTGGAACTCTCTCCCAACAGACACAAAGAACAGCTGAAATGTTCTTCCACTGGACATGAAGACCAGTTAAACGTTCTCCCACCAGACACCAGACTGACGGGATGCTGCAGATCTGCAGTGGCAGCTGTCACAACTCTATCTCTCTCTCTCACTCTTTTCTCTGTTCCTCTCCCTTTCCTCAGGACTCAGTCAAAAGTGACTGAGCACTTTACTCATTTGACTTTGGAGTCTTAATTCTGTTTGTGAGAATGCACGAACCCTGTTCCCAATAAAATATCTAACTGAGCATCACTCAGGAGCTAAACCCAGCTGCCCCTAGACACCCAGAGTTAACTCGGCCCAGTCAGAAAGCAGCAGGGTTTAACCCCTGCCAAACCGTTCTACCCAGCAGTGGCTCCCGACAAGCAGGGTCAGGCTTCCCATGGAACTGCTTCATTTTTGGAGTGATCTTCGATACGTCAACGCTTGCCACTACATCCAAAGCTTCCAGCATTGCAGCGCTCTGCACACACCAGAACGAGCAGGATTCTGGCTCGAATCAGAAGTGCTACCGTGAAACTGGCTCTCACTTGTAGTGTGAGAAAAACTCGGAGTGAGCAAAACTCGGCTAAGCTACTGTTTTATCTGAGCTGGACAGCTGCAGGATGGCTTCAATCAGGAAGACAGACTACAGACATCCACTGCATAAGCAAAAGACAAACCTCCTCTGGTTCGTTCTCCGTTCATTTGATTTATTTCTACCCTACCCAGTAATTACTGATGTAAGCGCTATAGCTGTGTGATGGTATTTTCCACAAGAGCAGCAATGCCCTATGTTCAGGCTTGCATGAGCGAATACCTGGCTATTAAGCTGGCACTTAGGCAGTGTTTTACAAATAAAAACACAGACAGCCGCTGCGTGAATACGGGGCTGGATGGCAGGACAGTAATTGGAAAGGTCATCCCAGAGTTTAGGCTCCTGTTTGAACACCTGCACGTAACAAAACCCAACCAAACACCATTTAGCTTTTCCGGTAGGCATCTGTACTGCAAATATGTAAGAGGAGGGAAGCCACCTTTTTAATAGAAAACATAAAAAATACACAATCTAATGATATTATCGATCTCTGAACTCCAGGAATGAAATGTGCAGAGTCAGTCTGACACCTGCACACTGAACACGAATCACAGAGACAGGCTGGAGAAGACCACCTAGATTGATGGGTCCGACCATTAACCTTACCCTGTCTGCCAAATCTATCGCTAACCCACGTCCCTAAGCGCCGTGTCCACATGGCTTTTTAAACGTGTCACAGAACAGAGATCCATCCTCTTCCCTAGGCAGCCTCTTCTGAGGCCTCAACACCCTCCGAATGAAGACATTCTCTAACATTTAAGCTAAACTTCCCTTGACAGAACTTGAGGGCATCTCCTCTTGTCCCATTACTTCTCACTTGTGGGAAGAAACCAAAACCCACCTCCCTGGAGCCTCCTTTCAGGTAGCTGTAGACAGCTACAACATCTCCCCGCAGCCTTTTTAAGTTGACTAAATAGCCCCAGCTCCAGCAGACATCTCTCAAAGGGTTTGTTCTCTAGACCGTTCACCAATCCTGCTGCCCTTCTTCAGACCCACTCTAACACCTCAACGTCCTTCTTGTACTGTGGTGCCTAAAAATGAACCCAGTACTGGAGATTGGCCTCACCAGTGCTGAGCAGAGGGGACAATCACTGCCCCACTCCTGCTGGCCACACTATTTCTGGGCTAACTCAGTCAGAACTACAGGGGCTCATGTGAGCTGCCGACAAGGATACACAGCAAACCAGTGCTTAAACACCTAAGTGGGAGTTCATCTCCTCAGCCTGTGGACAAACACAATGGAGTGACAGCAGCAAGACACTTCTGCAACCCACTTGCACTAAGACTGCCGTCAGAAACTGATGGGGACACATTAACGAACCAGAAACACAGGACCTTTGAAAGACATCTCAGACCACTGAGCCCAGCTGGCAACCCAGCCGAGCCAAGCAGCACAACTGAGTATGCCAGACCTGAGGAGTCTGACTGCCTGAAGGCACTGTTCATGGTTACCAGTTTCCAGAGTGTTTTCCTCTGCCTAGTGGTCAGAATAACTGGGAGTGACACACAGCACATAAACCAGGGGATGTGGGTTTGCAGGGAAGACAGCTTTCTTACCCCAGTGTCTGCAAAGACAGTGCTATAAAAGCTCCTCTGCTTTTGTAAAAGAAGTGTTAATTCAAAAAAGCGGATGAAATACCATTGAAAAGTTTCATTTTCTCTAACAATTAAAAAAGTAAACAGGCAGCTCTGAATTAGAGACCGAGGAGCAGCTCCAGTTTGGTAAAGCAGCACCTGATTTACAGTTCAGCAAAAGAGTTCAAATCCAGATCAGATCTCCGACACCTTTTGACGGTAGCGCTTTCTTGCCGTGCTCGTTTGATTAGGACGCAGTCACTGCCCGTCTGGATGACGGGCTGTTTTTAAATCTCACTGCAGTCTGCACGTACATGACCTCCACCGTCAGGTGACCGCACCGTATCAAACGAAAGATGCAAAGCCAAATAGCTACCCTATTTTTTTATAAACACAGACTAAAAACGTCCGGGTTTTGTATAAAACATCACTCTCTGATAGCTGTTTTGCTTGAAGACCAATGACATTAAAGCAACTGAATTAGGCCTCCTGCCTGCAAAGCGCTTGAATTGCTTGGCTTACCTGGTGGAGCCCTGCTCTAATAACAGGTTTGCTGACTGCAACCCATGGGCAGGTAAGCGTAAATATTCCAAGCTGTGAACCGAGTTGTGAATTTGCAATACGTTCGCTGAGAATTACATCTACATGGAGGTTAAAGAGGAACCTTAAAAGCCGACACTGAAATAATGTCTTGGCCATGTCAAAGGGTCAGTAATCTCACAGGTCACCGTGTTGTCTGCCAAACGTCCTTTGTGTTTGTATGTGCAGACCGGGACTGCCGGTCACAAATCCCAAAGTAAATCGAAGCCTCTGCACAAGCGCTTTGCTCGCTTTCTGGAAATCATCTTCATGGAAATGGGAAGAAAGATGTCATCTGGATCATCACCAAATCATAGACTCAGGTTGGAAAAGGCCCTTGAGATCAAGTCCAACCAATAACCCTGCTCTGCCAAGTTCACCACTAAATCCAGCACCTAGCTCTTACCTGAGCTCAGTTTAGCAGTCGGAGTTTTAAGCAGTTCATTGCATGGTTGACACTGGAACTTGGTGCTGTCTCCCACAGGAACGAGGCAAAACCTTATCTTCTGGCACACTGATTTACTATTATTACCTTTTAAGGTATTTCTAAAACAGTCACTATTGTTACAGTGGGAGGGAGACTTCAGTCGGCAGTCCTCATTAATACTCACGACAGCTGGGGATACTCCGTGTGGAATACGCTCTTCCACGAGAGAGGGGAACTGTCAAACAAAACCACTTTCCATTTTCCTGGTAACACAGCTGCTTTAAAGACAGCATCACCGAGGTCTTCCGTGCTCCTGAATGCTGCTTGGAATGTCATTGTTTCAAAATCATCGTTTCCTTTCATAAAGGCCCATTCTCTCTGCCAGGCTTGTTTCTCAGCTTGTAGGGATCTCCTGTGCAGTCGCCCCTGATACAATCAGCCTTTTCTCCACACCTACTGCAGAGGCCTAATAGTGGCTAATGCACTCTGCCTATACACTGCGCCATGTCCAATTCTCAGCACCACCACTTTCAATCTGCATCTGTGCCTATGTAAAGCATACTGAACGGCTCAGACTCACTAAAAATCTGACAGTGAGGTAACAAAAGCAGCAGCAAAACTGTGATGCTCCTCCGGTTGAGAGAGCGCTGAGACTGAACTTCTCACAAGTCGGCAGCCTACCTCTCCTGTTTGGTACTTGTGGCAAAGAGGAAAAGCTTCTTTGTCCCCTTGCTTTCTGAAGCCTTCAGGACGATGCTCTGGCCTAATGCAGCATCAAAACACTCAAACTGCACCCTTGGTTAAACGTTGCCCCATTGCCCCCTAATTAGAATTGCTGCTTAGGCTGTCAAACGATTTGGTGGTGCTGCCTTGGGTTGTGGGTTGTCGACTCTTTCTAGACTTCTAACAAGGAAAGAAAAGAAAAGGAAGAATCTGACTTGGCTACTGCAGCTCGGCTCATTGTCTGGGAAAGCCACAGACGTTCTACAGCGACACATAATCATCGAACGGTTTAGGTTGGAAGGAGCCTGGAAGTTCATCTAGTTCCCACACCTTCCTTTTCTTTAGTTAAGAATACTACTCAATAGTAGTGTTCCCTTCTTGTGAGGAGAGAAAGACGTTCTCTAAACAACTCGCCCTCCTCACTGTACTCCACAATTGCAGGATTTCCTGACCCTCCTCTAACAGGAAGCAATCAAAGAGTGATGCAAGACACTCTAGTTCAGCTCTCTAACTGATGGCTACTTGTCTGCATGGCTCCTCACTGAACACTGGCAGTGGGTACGAGAGCTTTTGTACAGCTTGTGAACAAAGCACTTCATTAATGAAACAGAACACCGAGTTGATTCCAACAGCCTGAAATTTACCTTGACTCTTACTCTGTGACTGCTGAGTGAAATACAGACAGAGGAGATCCCACAGAACTGTGATTACATCTTGAATTTGAACCTGGAAGCCAACTTGGTTGGAAGCACATTTGCCACCACCTGAGAAAGGACATTAGCATAAAATGCTCTGTTACTATCGCGAAGATTTAGTCAGCTTCCTGCTCACAACCACCTCTCTGCAAACCAAGACACCGGCCGTGCACCCGTGCAATCCGCAAAGCAGGTTTTGGAAACACAGAATTGCAGGAGTTCTAAGAAAAAGCAGCTGGTCCTTTTCCACTCCGCGTGTTTGCTTTGGGAACCTGAACGACCGGGTTGTCCATTTCCTGCAGTCTCCTTTTCAGCTACTCACTGTCTGTGTTTGGTGCTGTCGAAGTGAATCACAGGGAAACCAGCGTGGCATGCACGCATCAGTACCATCACCTGGACGACTGAGGACTTGCGCTTCTCATGACCCCTGTTCTCAGGACATCCCTCTAACGGTTTATGCCACTAACATGATGTCTGTTTCACCACACATGCAGCCATGAGCATGCATCATGCTTTTCAAGAAAACAGAGAGGAAAAGCAAGTGAGCGGCAAGTAGCGGGGGAAGAGGAACACTCTTCATACGCATGCATTCCAAAATACTCATTGAGGGATTATCTGTCCTCCAGAGCAACAAAATCCCCCCTGGAGACTTCTGACAACAATGCTGTAGGACATTATTTCTGTTAATAACCCCAAAGCTGGCTCCTATCAAGTTACTACTATAAATTCTTTTAATTGTCTGTCCTTCCTAAGACGAAGAGGCACATTGTAAGCTCTTCTCATGACACGCTAGAGAAGCAGGTAAATCCTCACGCTTAAGACGAGAACACGTCGTTTGTAAGAGGCTCCTGCTGTACCCTTTGTTTGGTAATCCCAGCACTGTATGTGATTACAACATACGAGCCCCAGAGAAACAGACTGAAAGCTGTCCCACATTCCTGCCCAAAGGGAGCGTCTGTACCGTGTAGATGAAAGGGGGGATTATCTGAAGCCTCTCCAAAACACTGCCAGAAATGAAAATCACAACGAAAAAGATCATCCCTTGCTATGCAGTCCTGTATCCCAATCAGCAGTGTTAACCCCCGCTAACTCGAGGCCAGAGTTTGTTTATTAAGTCTATTTTTTACCTCAACACCCATGCAGATTGACAAGACTTTAGGAATCAGTTCTGTTCCCAACTCGACTGCAGGTACTACAACTCCAAATGCTAAGTGAATGCATCATCGACTGGCACAAGTAGTTTGTACCGAGTACTGTGTGTTTCTGCGCAGAACATCCCAGCATCAGAGTGTCTGGAGAACTCTACAGGCACGAGACTGTGAAACTGATCTTTCGGGCTGCTGCACAGGCAGATTCCTTTGCCTCTTACAGAGCAGCAGAAGTGAAGACAACCTTGCTGACGTGTTGGCCAACTTTCACACATGCAAACCTCTTCCCTTTGCAGCCAGAGGACTTTTTGTGTTGGTTTGTTCAACTTGCCTCTGCGGAGGTAACCGCGTTCTGTCCCCTCAGAACTGCTAGCTGTGAAAAGATTACTCTCCTTTCGGTGAAACACACTGCCTCTTACAAGGCCAATAACTATCTTTACAAGGTGACCAGTGACTGGTGCAGCAGCACCCTCTCCTCAAGGATCAATCACAGAAGCTGCATAAAGAGCACAGTCTCTCCACCCTACGGACTGGATCATAAACACCTCTGCGGATGGCTCTGTCACCAGGCATTTTCTGATCTGACACTGCCCGTTCTAAGGTCCTCCAGGCTCCTAAACCGGGGGAAAGCGCATTCAGCTCCCCTCCTCTCAGGGCAGCCCTAAAACCTGCTTTGCTGCGTGGCTTTCAGTGCGGTACGGCATTTTCCCAGCCTGTCAGCATTCTGGGGAGTCCCTTCCCTCAGCTCTAAATGGGAAAACCCACTCACAGCTGGAAGTAAAAGAGAGCAGTGAAAGATGACACAGTGGGCTGGGGCCGGTAAATACGAAGTGAAGAGGACTTGTTTTTTGAGAACTAGTAGAAACACAGCGCAATGAAGTGGATTTGGGGTATGCAGTGAGCATTACTATTTTGTTAACGGTTGTTTTACGAGCAAAGTAACTTCTTCTAAATCCACCAGGCAATCGTTACTGCACTCTGAATGGATCGAGTCCAACAAGTGCCTCAAATCTCAATCCCAGCCTGATTTACTTGTCTGTGTATCCATACGAACACATTTCTCTCTCTTGTCTTTTTCATTTTCAAGGCACATTTTTCAGATTTAATAGCTCCGCTTCACAAGGTTCCTCTGTCCTGCCTGGCAGTAGAATTAGACGCTGCCTTGCACAACCTCAGACTGCAAAGGAGAGGCAAAACTATTCCAGCTTACTGCACGTTACACTGACCACACCTGGCCTTTTGTTCCTGGCACCCATCAAACACACGGGCCGGTGGAGGGTCTTAAATCTTTCTTAAACGAGGATAAGGAAATTGATACTAAAGATTTTACAGTAAGAAAAGACTTTCCACTGTGAAACACAGAGCGAACTCTAGCCAGGTTTAAAGAAGTTTCTCCACTCCCCCATTGATAACCCTCGTGCCCTTTCTTTACTGAAGCCTGAACCATTGTCTTTACGGTCACTGGCTCAAAGCAGACAACAGTTAGCCAAGTGACTATGGTCACTGGCTCAAAGCAGACAACAGTTAGCCAAGTGACTACCTGCTACCACGAAATCCCGAAGAAGGAAAAAAAAGGCAAGAAGAGAAAAACCATTTTAACTCCCCATCTGAGGCTGCCACACTACTTGGATACCCCAGGCACCCTGCTGCACGTCTTAGAAAGTCTTTGCGGTTCTGTTTTACCTTGCTTGAAACAGAAAAGTCAAGAGCAGTTCAGTACTGGTTACTTACTCAATTGTGTTCCTGTCCACTTTTCCTGTCATATTAATGCCATAGAACTGCTGCATGGCAGCTATAGCTGATTGCATGGTTTCTGCAGAGCGCAACACCGACATTCGGGGGTCACTTGGTGGAAGGTAGCCATACTTTTGTAACCATACCTGCAATGACAAGTGCAGTGGCTATTAAATAGAAATTAGAGGTAAATAAAATGCTCCCTAGTAATTAGTTTTGTAGCATATATAATGAAGCTTCTAGTTCACCAAGCACAAATCCTGTTAATCGGGGTTGATTTGGACTGGGTCTGTTCTTTTCTTACTTTTTCACAAGAATTTCTTTGGGGCTTTTATTTCCTCTCCTTTATTTAAGTGTTTTCTACCCAGGAGCCAGTTCTCTTTATTATCTGAAACTGCCTGCTTCAATTAAGCATCTAATGTACTTATTTATTTGAAGTTACAACGTAAGCACCTAGCCCTGGCTCTAGGCACTTTGAGAAACTTTTAAAGCAGAGAAAAAATGATCTAGAACATATGCCACATGTAATGGACTGTCCACACAACAAGCAGTAATATTCACCGACTACAGGAATAAACTCACAGCAGCTTTCACACAGTTACACTACATTGAAAGACATTCAGCTTTCCAAGAAGAATGGAAAAAATAAGTTATAGGCAAAGCAGGTGGCCAGGAGATAACAAAGCAGACCCTGTCCCACTTAAAAGCTTCTCCTTCAGGTTCTGTTCCTATCTACACAGAACTCTCTGATAATACGAGCATCTTGCTTTTTAAGTCAAGCTAGACTTAATGCCAACTGTTCGTGCTCTTAATGGTGCAAAAGTGAGAGGGAGAAGGCAAAATAATGAATAGCTTTATGGATTCAAGCAAGTATCGCAAGAGAACTTGGGGAAAGCCTTTCTGATCCGCGCTGTTCTCTTGAGGCATTGTTTCCTAAGCAAGCAGGGTCATCCTGGTGTTTCTAAGCATTCGCAAAATCGACTCTGTAGAAAGCACGGTGTAAGCAGTTTGAGGTAACGAGGACACTGATGCATCTTTGAGTTGTCTTAGCTTCTCCGTTAAGCACTGGAACTACCCATTGGAACAACAGGCACATCTACTGTCAGTCTAGAGACACTGCTGGATCGGGCTGCTGCAACCTCACAGTAACTGAGCACTTGTGACCCCTTTGACAGGATCTCCCATTCTTTGAAAACAGCGAATGAATAGATGCACAGATAACCCTGATCCAGCCACCTCTTTCAAACGTGCCACATCCGAGCTCCTCATTCTGAATCACTGCACCGTTTAATGATACCCACCCACTCTCCCTCACGCTGTGCGATAGGCTCTGTCTGCCTTGTACAACTCTTGTGGGGTTTCATCTGTTTGTACGCAGCCCTAGCACCAGACTGTGTCGTCTGCCGTTTTCAGCCTTCAGTCTCGCCTGCAGAGCCTACCCAACTCAGAGCCATAGCGCGTTGATGACGTTGGGCGTGCAGTCCTCTTGTATGGACCCAGTGCAGAACGCCAAGACGGATTAACTCGCTGCTATGATTTACTCATTGACCAACACTGGACACGTCCTACGGGTACGTCAGGTAGCTGTATGTACGAGATCAAACTGGCAACAAAGGTAGGGGAAGTCTCTGGGTTATGAGTCCAGACACTTCTTATATAAACAGTCTGCCTTTCACTAATGTAGTCCAGGCACTATCTCACCATTTGTGAGCTCCACACCACAGACAGATACACTACACACTCACAGGACTAAGATCTACACTGACCTCTTTCACCTTGACACTACCTCTACCATCAGAACAAAACCAAGTGTTTTTGAAGTATGTTTAATGTTTTTGAATAGACAGAAAGATACTCTTGCTTCCAGCACACCTGAATTGCTACAGCCAGTACCTGCGTCCCGCTTCACACACTGCTGACTTGCCCTTCCTGGATTCAGCGGTGAACCTGGGCACACGATGTTCGTGCTAGCTAGATTCTTGGGTTTTTCCTGTTTTATCTATTTATTCCTTCCATTATGGGAAGACAGTCCGTCTAGAGATGGAAGGTTAAGGGCAATGCAACGTGTAAACAAGACCATAGAAGTAAGAAATAAGGTTGGAACCTATTAAAACCCCTAGGTAACAGAGCGGGCTGCTTTCCGTGCCGTGTGCAGAGACCATCTGACATCCTATTTACATTCCTGGGAGCTTTTCTGTGATTCACCTTCTCAAGGCGGTGGAAGAGCAAATGGGGGGACAAAATATCACCCCGAGCAGTGTGTCCCACTGCCTAAAATGATGGCACCTTCTCGTTATCCATTTGGCAAAAGCTACAGAGAGAGACCAAAAAATCAGCCTGAGGAGCACTGCTCATGGGAAAAGGGGAGCAGCACCGCACCGCTGCGCACACAGAGGGGTGGCCGAGAAACAGCAGGAGAGGACGGTGTAGCCTGTCCCTCTCCAGAAAGGCTGAAACACAATTTAAAAGCAGGGCACCTGACAGTCGCTCCCTGGAACCGAACAAAGGAAGCAGATCACCTGGCCTCCCCTCAGCCTTGATGGAAACCGCAGCAAACACACCAGAAAGTCGTTTTCCTACAGAAAAATGAAAGCCATGGCAACCTCCCTTGGTAACCACCGAGAAACACAGCTGGAAGACACCATGTTCCACCAGTTCTCCCTCTTTACTATCCCACTGCTGTAAAGTTTCCCTTGGAGTTGAATGTCCCTTACTGCAGGAGAAGCCTGTAACTTCTCATTTTACCTGCTCTGGGTATGGGAAACGAATTACTCCTTTCCCCTCTGCAACACTGATGGAACGAACTCTCCTGCGAGTCACTCTCGTGCCTTTTTAAAATAACTAAATAAAGCTTTTCCATTTAACCCCATGTCATTGTTCACACTAACCTCCAGAACACTTCACTAACCGTCTGCGCGCACTGGATTTGTATGTTGTCCCCAAGCTCAGCCTAGTGACAAGCACTGGAGTTCAGCTGAGGCGCCGGGAGTCGTTCCGCAGGACACGGACACAGACCAAAACCGGCCCCCACCTTATTCATCCTAACAAGTTTTTTCCCCACCAACTTGATCCAAGGCTCACGTCCCATTTATCTGCACACTTCAAAACCGTAAAGTTGTGCTTCAGACATTTTCTGCTAGAAAAGTGACTTCATCATAACTCCAACGGCTATTTCATAGCCCTAAAGAAAAAGGTAACCACAATGCACTGCTGACGAAAGCTGCAGCGAGGCAAAGAGCTTGTTGGGAACGTAGCACAGCCCCCACCAGTGCTCAGCAGATGAGACACTTCATCTGCAAGATCGAGCAGGGTGCTGAGTTGGAAGCCCAACGGTCTGGATGTTTTCTGCCCTGGTGAAAAACTCTTTTCAGTGTGGTTGGTAATCTGCACTCCTGCTACGGCACACGGGTCACCTGAAGCGCACGACACACACTGACTGACTTCAATCTTCCAGAGCTTTGCTGGCTTTGAAGAAGGTGCTCTTAACAGCAGCGCTTCGACACAGACCTTTTGCTAAGAACAAAGAAAAGCTACGCATCGACACCACGCAAGACCATGGCGAAGTCAACTGGAGCTTCAGAGCGTGCAGGGACTTCTAAGAGAAAAAGAAGAGTGCAGGACTTCAGAGAGTGCAGGACTTACCCACACGTGGCGCGCGCTGCTGATGACAGCACGCAGCACAAACTAGAGTGCAGTCATCTTCCAGGAACATGAAATCAATCTAATAAGGAGCAGATCAAACAGTTTCACAATACCTTCTGCAGTACAAGCGCACAGCACTACTGTTCATGTATTCCTGCTCCTCCTCTAGATTTCACAATGCAAACACAATTCCCAGCTCTACGGAGGAAAACTGAACGATTTCAGACTGGATTTCAAAATATTTTGACTTTTGCTTTTTAATACCCTGCCACCAAAGAGAGTGTAAGCGGCACAATCTAAGGCGTCTGTGTAGTTCAGGAGATCTGTATTTCCAGAGAGCTTGCGTTTAAGCACCTAACACTGATCACCTCAGAATTCAGAAGGTCAAGGGCTCACATCATTTTGAAGAGACTGGAGCCTTTCACAGTTGTACAGACAAATAAGCTAACTCCAGAATTAGTGTCTCCTCTTAGGCCAATTAATCAGAGCTAGCAGCGTGGCTTAATCACAGACCTAGCTATTGCAGCTAGTACTGACTTCGCTGACAACTGCACTGCAAGACAGACAGGCAGAGGAGATAACATCAAGCACTGTGGGGAAACTTCTGCTGTTTCTTCTGCCTCGTGTCTTTCAAGCCACCAGTTCCTCACTGGTGACCAGAGTGCTGAGAACTGAGGGTGACGCATGGATGATTTCTTTTTCCCCTCCAGAAACCACAAATGTCCAGATTCCTGTAGGGGAGTGTGGAGGAGAATACTCCTCTGGCTCTATTGCCCAGCAACCTTGAGAGAGAGAGTCTGGACTGGATAGCAACAGGTGTCTGCTGCTGGGGGAAGCTGCTGAAGCAGCACCACAGTACTGAAGTGGAGCTGCCTGCACAAGCTGCAGTCTCTCTCGATGGGACTCTCCGGTTGCCTTCCTGCTGACAGAGTGGACCGAACCCGGGTAATGACCTGGGCTGCCAGCTTAACGGACATTCTCTGTGACAGCTTTGGGTGGATTTCCCTTCTGTTATGGACTTCCTCACTACTTCTGGGTTTTCTGCCAGGGCACTTATGGTCAGAGGTGCTCACCTTCCTTCTGATGGTGATGAGCTTCGTGACCTTATCCTTACACTGCGTAAAAACGGACAATCAACTGCAGGTGCCAGCGATGGCCCTGCTCCTTGGACTGGGTTACGGAACTCTCCAGGCAGCAGTGCTTTCTCTTTTTAACAGAAGATACTGACGTTGGTTTACAGAGCAGGTATGCTGTCTATGGTGTCTATCTAGTGACAAAAAAGACTTCCAAAGGGAAAGCATACGGCAAGAACATATAGTTCATGACAGTCTAACCCAGCCTATCAGGAATGACTACAGCACCAGAGTAACAATGACCCATAATACAGGAGCTTAATGGTTACGATTAGTCGGCCACCTGTGGTTGTAACTGGGGGTAACTAACACGTTAACAGCTAAAAAAGACACTGCATGTACTGGGACCAGTCCTCTTCAATCTCTTCATTAATGGGTGGTGTCGCAGATTGCCAACAAGTTTGCTGATGGCACAGAGCTGGGTGGTGTCGCCGTCCCCCCAGCAGACTGTGCTGCCATTCAGCGAGACCTGGACGGGCTGGAGAGCTGGGCAGAGAGAGATGGAATGAGGGACAACAAGGGTCAGGGGAGAGGCTGGCATCTGGGCAAGAACAACCCCAGGGACCAGGAGAGGGTGGGGACTGACCTCCAGCAGTGGAGGAAAAGGGGACCTGGGGGTCCTACTAGGACNCAGGAAAAGGGGACGCAGGGGTCCTAGTGGCCAGCAGGGTGACTCTGAGCCAGCAATGTGCTCTTGTGGCCAAGAGGGCCAACAGCATCTGGGGAGGGGGGGAATCAGAAGGGGGTTGGTTAGCAGATCAAGGGAGGTTCTTCTCCCCCTCTACCCTGCACTAGTGAGACCGCAGCTGGCGTACTGTGTCCAGTTGTGAACGTGTCATTATCATCCTACAAGCAGCAGTCCCAAGCTGGTTTGCACTGGCTGCAACTAGCCACAGATGTTTTTAGGTTTCTGAGAATATCACTGCGGTTAATCTTGCACTTCAGAAGGGAGGCACTTGTGCCAGTAACACTGAACGAAAAGCAGGGCTTTTCCCCATGGACGGTAAAGTCATTGGCAGCAGCGACACCAGGCAAGAGGAACCCAGGCACTGCTGGAAGGCTAAGGTGAAAACCAGCCCCTGTCACCCGGTGAGTCTGCGCGGCACAATCACCAATCGCACGCCATCACGTAAAAACCAGCGCACAACGTGCGGACTAAAAGCACCTTCCTCAGCATTGCCCTTTCTGCTGTGTCCCAGGAGGCTGGTTCAAATTATCTTATTAAAATGATGGAATTTAAACTTTGTAAAACCTTACTCTGAGACATTTACAGAGGGGCTAACATAAATATGCAACGTGCCAGCAAACGGGGCTGTGCTACTGCAAAAAGGCTGGTAATGAAATCAAAAGGTCAAGCTGCAGAATTCCCTTGGGGAGATGATTTTTCAAGCTGTATCTGACATTTGGTATTTGAATCCATTAGACAAATAACTTCACTGTTACAGTTCATGCAGCTCTAAGTTTACAACAGCAGAAGCGGATGAAACGCGAGCGAAGCGTCTGTGGGAAAGGTGACCTGGCCAGACCTTTCTCCTCCACTTCACCAAGACTTCTTTCTCCTTTTTTAATGACAATAACTCATGCAGATTTTTCCTGTGGAGATCTCAGGTCTGTGCACATTCTCACACTACAAATACAACTACGATGGCAGCAAAGGAGCACTGGAAACGCCACAGAGAGTATTAGTTTGTTGCTTCTCAGAGAGAATATAACGAATACAGAAGAGAGCACTGTGGTTTTCCACAGTACTTATTTCAGTCCACATGGTGGATAGCTGATAGAGGAAAAACAATCGTGCCCGATTTCTCTGGAGCCGGGCATCCTGCTGGGAGGAAGCACAACACTTACATCCAGTCACTCTCATCCTGCTTTCCCATGAAGACAAAGTATTCAGATACAGAGCTGCTCTGTTCACTCTCTACTTTTGAAAATGCTGCTCCAGTGGAGGAGTTTCCATGCGATAATGGTCTAAACTCGTGTTCCCCACTTTCAATTCCTGCCCTTCTCCAGAAAACGCCTGTGGGAGATGACTCTGCCACAGGGAGGACAAGGATCCGTCGGAATCCTGCGCTTCCATTTCAAGAGTTGTCCCTGGTAATTCACCAGAATCACACCTGCCTTACGCTCCTCTCGCACGCGTGGTCCAGCTGGAGGGGTAGCCACCTCTGCGTCTTTCCTCTGAAACGCCCTACGTTCCGTCCGAGCGTCACAGCGGTCCTCTGTAAACGCTCGGGAAGCTGTCTGCCACCGTGACAACCACCCTGCAGTTCTGAGGTAACGCTGCCCTTCCTCCGGGGAGTGGGTGCCTAGGTTAGCGGCGCAGTACCACGAACTCAGGCTAGCTACGTCAGCCGTCTGCTTTCACACAGACAAGAACGTCCTCAGACTTCACGTGATAGAGACTCCGCTTGCAGGGCACCAACTCATCCCTGTTTGCAGCCCTCCTGCAAGGAGAAGGGCTGTCGCTCCCAGCAGATCCACAGCTGCCCGTCCGATGGCACCCGCTAAACTCTATTTTTGGGAACGGGCAGGATTACTGGAACAGAGGGGGGGAAGGGGAAGTGGTGGCTGATGCCAGTGAAGGATGTGACAAGGTGATGCCAGGGGCCGGAAGGGGATGCGCATAGGCACTTGCTCTAAAGCAAAGCAGTGTCAGTTTTTATTACCTCCCCGATGGGCTACGGCCTCATTCACTGCAATTTTTACAGTTAATAGCACAATTTAATTTTGCTTCGTTAGACCCTGACACCGTGAATTCCTTCGCAGTCTCAAGAGCCATAGGTTCGGATGGATGCTCAGAGCACACAGTAGCTGGCAGAATTCAGTCAGGAGTCTACATCAACCAACAGTAAAATCAGGATTTCTCTGTGTTAAAAACAACTGGCTAAAAGAAACCAATCTCCTTATAATCAGCTCCAGTAACGCTTGCAAAGCTCAGACACGGGCTTTTGTATAAACACTTGGGCCTTCTGCTCAAACCCCAGACAGAACCCAAACAGCCTAAACTGCTGCGGGAAACGTGCAGGCTTTTCAGCTTCTCGCTTCTGAGGAACAGGCTGTGCCGTGCAGTGGGGAAGACAACAGGGAGAAGAAGTGATCTGGCACACCCTGGAAGTCAATCTGCAGTCAGTAATCAGAACAGGTCCTGCGTTCTCATAGCAATGCCACCAGCGTGCCCACCTGGTGACCCTTACGTTGAAGTATCCCAGGCAGCACTGTTTTTTCTCTGTTGACTGCAATGCTTTTAGAATTGGTCACCGTAACCCAGAGGTCAAATGAGAGCTGGTGTCACCCACCCAGCAATTAATCCCCCGTTTCCACAAGCTGCGTGTATTTCTGGACACGGCAACAGCTTCTGCATGTACGAAAGCCATGGTTACAGCCCACCGCTGTTTATTTACACACGCACATGCTTCAGAGACAAAAGAAGAACTTCACGTTACTGTACGAGCAGACATTCCTAGTGCTGCCTTTTTATTTTGGAATGCTGCGTGAGATTTTACAGCCTTTAAAGCTACACCAGGTCTCTATCTCCACAACCTAAGAGGGTATTTCTGTAGGTGTTTAAATATGTCACTGGGACTCGGGTCTTTTACAGTTTAATAGTGCATTTCATACTGTCACCACTACCTGATCAGAAACTGGTGCAGAGATGACTTCCAGAATCCACAGAACAATACTGGAGAGCTCCTGCTGCTCTGTGATGATGTGTAAGGAGGAGCAGGGACTTGAACGAGACTGTAATGAGAACAACCTACAGAGCGAAGGCCGTGAGGAACCGCACTACTGTGTTTTCTTCCTGAATCACTTCCCGAGATGAGGTTGCCAGAACTCAACAAACACTGTGTAAGGAAATGCTAGAGGATGAGCTTAAAGAGATTAAAACACTTGAGCAATATTTGAATTGGTTTTACTCGTCCAAACGCTTCTCCTCCGGTAGCACACTGAGCCTGCGCTTTCGCTGAGCTTCCGAAACTCACTGCCAGGTCCTTCCCCTCACCAACTGCAATGCATTTAGAACTGGAACAGGTGTGAGGCACACCAATCACCCCCTCTAGGATGCATTCCCCCACCACGCCGAACATCACCCGCCACCCTCAATGAACTGACAACCATTCACTTCCATCCAGCGCGTTCTGAGAACTGCAGTACAGCGCTCGGCACAACTCTCTCCCAAAATCAATTCAAAATCTCATCAAGGACTCCCCTCTCAACAAAACCTGTGAGAAAAGCTCTTGCACGAGTATGTAGTTAATGGAATACCTTTCAAAGCTGAAGAAATGCTCTTTTTCACTAGGAGGTTGAGAGCCAGGATCGATTGTCTTTTCCCTAATGGATGGTTTATTTCAAGGCAGAATTACTTCAGGGGAGTCCTGTGACCTTTGCTATGAAAGCAGGATGATCAACAGTCTGCTACGAGAACAGGCCTCCCATTACTTTTCTCCTAGAGCTAACCATCTTCTTAAAGATAATAATTCTTCATGAAGGGGCAGATGCCACAGGAAACCAGCCCAATCGCTGCGGAGGCAGGTGTCAGCCTCGGACTTAAGAACGCCACAATCTAAAAATCATTAGCCTTTCTTCTGTGCCTGCTTATCTCAAAGCACACGGGTGGCTGTGACAGCCAAGAGGCAGCGCCCACTGGAAGCGACAGCTTCTGATGTCCATCGTAAGGGCCAGGGAGGTCTGGCAGATGGAATTCCTCAGGGAAAAGTGCTGAAGTCATAAGGAAAGAAAGCAGCAGGAACTGACAAATAACCCAGCACAGGTCTGCAACAGGACTAGCACAGACCAGTCCGGGGTGGGAAGGGACTGGAACAGGTCATGCGTTTTCAGTGAGTACCGAACTGCTTTGTAGGAAGAAGAACCTGAGAGAAACGAATCAGACGTCTGCTGCTGAGGTCTGGAGCAATGCACTGGCTCAGCGCTCTACAGGAATGGCTTCACCTGCACATGCAAGGTCTAGCCAGGTGGGCAACACAGACACAGCCCTCCAAAGTTAAGCAAAGCCAGTCTTCTGCTGCATGATTACATTTTAAAAACAAAATCTGAACACGTCATGGTTGGTTTGTTTCTGCAGCGCAGGGAGGGCATTTGACCCAGCAAGGTCTGCACCAGTCACTTTGCACAGTGGAACCTTTGAGATAAACCTTCTCAAATCCTTACAAGGAATCCACCGTGAGAAGAACAGACTCTATCCCAGTCTTCGGAAGGCACGGAGGCATTCCACACAGTGGCAAGGAGCGCACAGCTCAGCGCTGTAATAAGAGTCCCTGTCAGGAGAAGAAAAAGAGGCGTCTCGCCCAAGGTTTCTATGTCCTTTCCTTCTGACCTTCACAACTCCCACAGCTTGCAACCCCAGGAAATGATCCGGCACCAGTCAGAGACACTGTTCTGATCCAGACATAAAGGACTGAAAACTCTCAAGGGCTTCCCCAAATAAAATGGACCTGCTACCCTCAGGCACTGTTCTGGGAGACCTCCAGACTAGCTGCTCTTCTCTCGAAAGGCAGAGGATCACATTTTTTGTTACTCAGACCTAAAACTTCATTTCTACACAATCCTGAAACGTGTTTGTAGTGGAAGGGTTCATCCAGGACCGTACAGACACAGTTACATCGCCTTCAACCTCGAGTTTCTCGGAATATTTCACAACTGTGAGGGATTCCTTCTTCCAGCAGATCAGTAGGGACACGATGCTCATCTGATTTCCTCACTGAACAACTGGGCTACCAGTGTGGTGAAGTGTCCCCCACTGCCCATTGTTCATTACCACTCTGAAGAGCTATAGCATACATCACAGTACATAAGATGCATATCTAGCAGATACTTTACGTGACCAAACGTTGCAGCGATTGTAAACCTGAAGTGTTTTAAGAGAATTTCAAATCAGGAATGAAAACCAAGAGTAAAACCAATCCAAGAGCCTGTACACACAGGTACACAGGTGCAGGATGTCTAAGGTAGAAAACTACAGAGAGTTACTAAACCACACCCAGCATCTCTTCATTCTGGTAACAGACAACCCCAAAGCCTGGATTTTTCTGACTGAATCTGCAGATTAGAATACCTTACGTGCATCCACTGCACGTGCAGCCAGACAGAAACGTGTCACGAGCGTCACTGCGTGCTTACACTTGACTGCTGTTGCCGTTACGTTAACTGTCCCGTGGTTTCAGAATGCCTCAATGTTTATCACCCCGTTTACTGTCCTTCACTGGTGCTTTAAAATGTCTTTCATTGGTAAAACTTACTGTGTCCGAGTTCACCCTGGTCCTGTTTCACTGTGGTACGGACTGAGTAGCCTTAGACTGTGTAAAAACCCCCACACAAACTGGCAGCTAGTCGGACGCTTTAGAGTCAGGTGGGGAGTCTCCACAGAGTCCTTCCCAGGCATTCTGCATGTCCTGTCATCAGCGACAAAGCCCACAGATCCACGTGGCACCCTACATATTGCCACTCTACTGGAACTGCCGCTCAGCTTGGCACCTTCCACCTTTACAATGAAGTCTGCACACACTCGGGGGAAGACGTTCGCGTTTCCCCACACTTCAACATACCAAATCGTGCTTTTAACGTCGCCTGTGACACCAGAGCTCCTGCTGCCAACAGTGCTTCAATGAGCAAAACGAACTGCAAGCACGTTGGTCGCACAGAGTCTTTCAGGTTACGCTGTTTTTTCAGCACTTGGTGTGGAAATAGAAAATTAAACCCAGACGCAGATGCCCTCCCCTGTGTGTGACAAATTCATGCAGACTTGCACATGCGGAAAGGCTTAGCTAGGAGCACATCAAAGTCAGAGCTTTACTACCTGAATGGGATGTTATTGGAACTGGGATTAAAGTGGCCTCACCAGATGTCCTGGGAAATGCTTACGAGCAGCACCAAGTCAGACCTTGTGTCACCTGCGTACTGCCAGTTTGCTCGAGGACTGGCAAGTCCTTCCTATGGAATACCTCGAGAATTCAAACAAACCATGACCAGTGTTTTGGAAAAGCAGTTTTCACTGCAACGGAGTTTGTTGGCCCAAGTCGTCTGCACTTTCCGATAGACAGCAGCACGCAAGTGAGTTTGAAGTTGAGTTTTCAGTTGCTCAAGTTTCCCATCAGCCCGTATTTTACTGACCCAAAATTCAAACACGATCTCAGTGACAACCAATCCAACGAAGAGCCTCTAAGTAAAGCCATATGTGATGAGAACCTGCCGTGCTCAGCTTCACAGAGGTCAAAGCAGAAGGACAACCTTGCTCACTGCATCCATCCAAACAGGATTCAAGAAGATGAAGAAACTGCTTTCCTCTACTCCTGTCAATCACAACTATCAGGGCGATGTCTGAAAACACTATGAGCAAGCAGTAACGTGCATAACACTGATTTCTCTTTGATGCTGTCACCTTCAAATCTCCATAACACTACCGTTGAGGAGACTACTTCAAACCACTCGACATCACAGAAAGAATGAATTAGAAATGCTGTCAGCAAAAGCTACCCAAGGAGATAGCGTTCTTTCTCAATCATAGCTTCTGTGTGTTAAAAATGTCCACTTCTGACTCACAAACGGAGCGCGTTTAGTCTCCGGTTATCTAGTGACAAGGCTGCTCAGTCCAACACCATGCGGCCCGTTAAACTACTTCAGTTCTTTTATTGGTTCAGGAGTTACCTGAACCTGTCTGTGCAGACAGTGCCCTTCCTCAGCTTTCCAGTGCTCCCGACCTGCACGAGCCCTCTGACCCTCTTTAAAATGTGACAGCAAGCTAGAGTCACTCACACTCTGCTTTAGGCAGAGTCCCGCTTTTCCCGTGGACGGGTCACAAAACCAGCTACAGTAATCAGGAGACTTTTGAGTCTTGAGGGAGCCTCGGTGCTCCCTTACGGTGGTACCGGCTCTAAAGCTGCACAGGTAGCTGTGCGAGATGAACGCACAAAGACGCTGCCATGGCAATCAGTATCAAGCGTGGCTCGGTGCCTGTGGTACCAGGGTAGAGCAGCTCTAACTGATGGGCCAGAAGTCTGCAGAGGGCTGTCAGTGATGCCCAAATTGTGTGGCTCCTCTCCGCCACCAAGAGAGCACACAGTGATAACTGCCACTGCTTGCCCTTGCCAGATCCCGATTGTTTCTTTGGCAGGACGGACCACTCCAGTACCACTGGATTCAAGAACACATTTGTTTCTTTAAATGGGTAATGGAACCTTATTCCTACCATCCGTTCTACCTTCCAGACGCACTGCTTGCTCTAGCTCTTTTCTCCGTGCATTGCTGTCTCTCCTTTTCATTGTACTAGCACCAGAAGAACAATGCAGGGAGTCTCATTGAGCAGCCTGACTGCAGTGCCCCGGAACTCTCTAGCGTAGCAGCCTACAGGTAGAAACACAAACACGGAATAAAACTGGGGTGTGAATGTGACGCTCAGACCTGTGAGAGTCACTGCTCCTAAAACACGTCTGTAGTGCTCCAGGGAGTCAAACACGGTGAGATGATCCAAGGGCTATCATGTCTGTCAGCTGCTGTAGTGCCACCGAATGAGCACAATCCGCAGAAGGCACCTCCAGCTCCACTATTCATTTTGATTTCATTAACGCTTGAAACTGAGGGCTCCAAGCAAAACGTGGAATGTGATGTACAGACAGCAAGGACAGCGAGAGGTCACTGCTCAGGCATGTGAAGCTGGGCAAGACAAAGGAAACCCACTGCTTTCCTCGAGGACCTTTGAAACCACGGGAGACGGGTCCAAGTCAAAGCACATGATGGAGACACTTCACCTGCGCTCAGAGACTGCCTGCAGGAGAACCCAGCCTGGCTTGGAGCAGTGTTTCACCATCCAGCACTCGGGTGTGCCACGCGTCACTCGGCCACAGCTGTGACTCTACATGAAAATCTCTCTTATTTGAAAGAAAACAAACACATCTCCTCCCTACAGAAGATAAGAGCTTCCAGATGGTGCAGCTGTCAAGGCGGATCAGTTTCTGATCCAGTTCCAGCTACCTTGACAGTATCGACTCCAGCACAGACGACGAAGAAAAAGTCCAGAAACTCAAGAGCACAGGTGAGACCTGGATTCCAGTTCTAAGGCTCTCTCCCTCGTTTGATCTAGCGGTACCTTTACAACAGCACAACATTCTGCTAATGCTTTTGGAACGGAAAACGCGGGTAGATGCTGGAGATGCAACTGAAAGGCCCAAGTCTGAGAGCAGCCCAACGATGCAAGAGTGGCCGTTTACAATACAGCCCCAGCAACACAAACCTATTTCTTCAAGCAGAACCAAAGCTGAACTGAGCCGGCTGAAGTGTCTAGGGAAAGTAACACCTGCACGACACGAGAGGATGCAAACCAGAGGAACGGCACACCCCACGGGGGGAAACGGTGACCCTTGCGAGAGAGTACTAACCCAAACACCCAGGTAAGCTCAGCTGAGAGCAGCACGCAAAACTAACCCACAGAATGAGAGCTAATTTAATTCTAAAATCTGCTCAGAGCTTTCTCTTCTCTTTCACTCCGATTACTCCATTGCTTACTATTCCCAAGAATCTTTCTGAAAACATTTTCTCACCTGAGATTCATAGTTCGCCCAGCTAGTGGGATAAACAGGCTGTGACAGGCGGCTTCCACGGTCAAAATACCATCTACAAAAGATTTCAGCAGCGGATGCCATCACAGCTCAGCTGGGAGAGTCTCAATACCCAGAGAGTCGCAATACCCAGAGACCCCCACTGTGCTGGTCCACGTGAATATGAGAAGAAACTTCTTTACAGTGAAGATGACAGAGCACTGGACCAGGCTGCCCAGGGGGGCTGTGGAGTCCCCTTCTCTGGAGACATTCCAGACCAGCCTGGCTGTGCTCCTGTGCCACTTGGTCTGGGTGATCCTGCTGTGGCAGGGGGGTTGGACTGGATGATCTTTCAAGGTCCCTTCCAATCCTTAACATCCTGTGATTCTGTGATCACGAAATGCCAGATGTCTGGGAAAACTTCACAAATGGGTTTAAAGGATGGAAAGGAGACAGAGAGAGAGAGATAGACATAGAGAGACAGAAAGGTGAGGTAAGACTCAAAAGAGAGGAGCAGTAAAGTAGTCTGTGTCTGAACTTAGAGAGGACATTCATAAGCCAAGGTATTTCTAAGGTGCTGGACCCTACCGTGTACGTATGGGCAATAGTTGGCAGCACACCTAGGATGTGTGCAAACATCACCAGCACTGTGCAGGACGCATAAGCCATCTGTGATTACTAGCTGACGTTTACAAATCACTCCTATTTGTAAATAAAATGTAAATCATTTTGTCAAATACAGGGAACAAGTCCAACCCAACAACTCCTAAACAAAACTAAAACCTTTAAGGATGTTTTGTCCACAGAAATAGGAGGAATAATTTCCAAGAGCAGGTGGTGGATTAGCATCTCAAGGCCGACGACAGCTCTGCAGAGTTTAGGGAACACAGATGCACCTGAACGCTTCCACTCTAAGCACAGACACAAAACTCAGCTACCCGGTGCTCACCCTAAGGCAGCACAGAAGTCAGACCTTATTTGACAGCCACATCTGTCTCAGACCAGGAGAGGATTCCGGGGCTCCTGTTGCTGGCTACCCAAACACGTGCATCGTCACAGGTAGCACATCACAATGTCAAGTCCCCGCCACTTCCAATCATCTAACAGGCTGCAGACTCCCACTGTGGGAGACCAGGAGTCACTGATGATCATTCAGGAGTGCTGTGGTAACTTATTTGGAAACACAGGGTTTGCACCTTGCAGAGGAGAAATACTTCTGTCAAGAGTAAAACTTGTGGTGGAAGCAAGATCAGCAAGGTCTTCTCTAACGTAGCACTTACCGCGCGCTGCAGTGACGGTCCAGCCTCACACCCACTCACGTACTAATGGCCTTCTGGGTTTGCTGCCAAGGAAAACCCCTCAGACGGCCCTGCCTGGCCCGCGGAGATGGGCTGGATTCTATCAGAGGCAAGAGAAGGCTCAAGTGCTGAATTCCTTGATCAGCCGCATGCCTGCCCTGCTTTACCCAGGGTGCAGTAGAACAGAGCTTGCAGTTGATCACAAATCCAAACAAACCAGTGGGAAGGTCAGCCTGCTTCACCAGACAACACAAACAACTACAGAAACACTTTCCCTGCCTTCTGTTGCATAAGCTGATGCTGTCACAAGTCCTGTACTTGCAGTGAATACCAGGGACAAAGCCCCGAGGAGTTGGAAAGTCACAAAGGCCAGCCGAGCAGACGCGGCTCTGCAGAAGGGACACTGGCTTCAGTCTCCCTTGACTTTTACCCCGAGTACAGTCACAAATCCAAACCTAGCTACGGAACAGCTGAAACACAAATCAGAAGGATGGAGGAGCTATCTGGGGGGTTGTGGAGTCTCCTTTTCTGGAGATGTTCCAGACCCACCTGGACTTGGTCTGGGTGATCCTGCTGTGTCAGGGGAACTGGACTGGATGATCTTTCGAGGTCTCTTCCGATCCCTGATGATTCTACGATGATTCTATGTCTATGGGAATTAATCGAACCATCAGTGACAGTAAAACTTGCCCACCTATGCTTTCACGTAAACCTTACTCCCTTTGGAACAGATGCCTATTTAGTTTAGTTCTTCATCCTCATTGTTACTCATGGCCTGTCCAGTCCCTTTGATGTTCGGACTCTGAAAGTGAACACACACATAAACGGAACCTTTGGACAGGTTGCATTTGTTTTTCCACCATTCCTCCTCTGTGTTTCCAGTGGAGATGTGAGCTGATGGGTCCCTCTGTGTTACCAGACCTGCAGAACCAACAGCTGCCTTGCACCCAATGACAGGACAAGGGGCAGCGGCATCAACAGCTGCCTTGCACCCAATGACGGGACAAGGGGTAGCGGGTGCCAGCTGGAACACAGGAGGTTCCACAAAAACAAGAAAGAGATTTTCTTCACAGTGCTGGTGACAGAGCCCTGGAAGGGGCTGCCCAGGGGAGTTGTGGAGTCTCCTTCTCTGGAGATGTTTCAAACCTGCGTGGACATGTTCCTGTGCAACAGGATCTAGGGGATCCTGCTGGGCCAGTGGGATTGACTAGATGATCTTACAAGGTCCCTTCTGATCCCTAACATCCTGTAACTGTGTTGATTTGTGCTTGTGCATTTCACTCTCCCCCCAACCATTTGACACCTGTTGACACTGCATGTCAACACGGTGATACAAGACAGATTTTCCAAGACAATCAGCCCTCTTTCCTACTGTTCAAAGTGCTTCCAAGCTCCCATATTTCATCCACAGATCATATGGAGTACATTTCTTCACCTGTTACCAAGTCATCTATAAAAACCTGAACAAAACCAAGCCCAGCACCGTCAGTGCTCCTTGACAGTCAGACACTGGTAACTCCGCTTTAAGTATCATCTCCATGGAGTTATGCACTTGGTCTTAATTTCATCCAGATCATATTGTCCTAATTTATGTACCAACTCTTTTATGGGACAGTGTCAGAAACCTTGCCTGGAGTCAAAATTAATGGTATCTGTTCCCACATTCAATTAACCCAGAAATCCCATCAAGAAAGTAATTAGAGTATGTTGATGTGATTGCTGTTGACAAACCCACACGAGTCCTTTTTATGACTTCTCAGCTCTGTATCTGCACTGAATGCCTAATAGTCTGTTCCTGCAAGAGTGCAGACCCTGAAATGGCATTGACTCATCTGTCACCCTACAATAACCGAATCTTCCCTTTTGGAAGTTAGGTACTGTGTTTGCTAACGGTGTGGGGATTGAGCTGGGTGCCTTTGCTGAGGACTTAAGGGCAGACTCAGCTGGATCCTGTCAGCGGGGATTCTTCATGCTACATTAACACGGTTTACATTCTGTCTGTGTCCGCTGTACCGCTAACGCCTGGTTAAACACTTGCCCACGGAACCGGGCGGGATGTTCCTTACCTGGTTTCATCTCAGTCTTTATGCTAAACAATGGACCGGTGCCATCCCTCGTCGTCCCTCCATTCCAATGCACCATCCTCGTGCCTTCCCAACATCTCCCCAAAACCCTTCATGCCCCTTATTTGTGCAACCCGCTGCGTCCGTGTTTCTAAGCACACTTCCAGCCTTTCCTTGCACCGAGGCAGCTCACCGCCTGCACGCGATTGATAACAAGTTTAGCTTTGAAAATAAAGCAAGTCACACGTGTCAAGGTTTTATCCCGTAACGTGCTGAGGGGCTCAACCAGAACAAACCAAGGAGCGTTCAAACACCGGCCATAAATTGCAGGCAAAACCAAACCACCTGACTCCACCTGGGGAAAAACGACGAGACATTTCCCCGGATCAATCACCTGCTTCTACATAGCCGGGCCAGGGCACTGGGGGGCTGGGGCCAGTCCGAAAAAGGGCAACAAGGCTAGTAAGGGGCCTGGAGCACAAGTCTTATGAGGGAACTGGGATTGTTTAGTCTGAAGAAAAGGAGACTGAGGGGAAACCGGATCACCCTTTGCCACTGCCTGAAAGGAGACTGTGGAGAGGTGAAAGCAGGTCCCTTCTCCCAGTCACTAGAGGGAGAACAAGATGGAATGGCCTTGGGTTGTACTGGGTGAAGTTCAGACTGGACAGCAGGAAAAATGTCTTCAATGGAAGAGTAGTCAAGTATTGGAACAGGGCGCCCCGGAAAGTGATGTAGTCACCATCCCTGGAGGTGCTCAAGAAACGTGCGCATGGGGCTCTTGGAACAGGGTTTCAAGGGCATGGTGGCACTGGGTTGACAGTTGGACTTGATGATGTTGGAACACTCTTCCAACTTTAATGATTCCGTGATCTAAATCGAAACACCGAAATGTCTCCATAAAAGTACAGTAATACTACCGGTAATTTTTTAAGTATAAACAGTGAGGAAAACACACATCTGGACGTGCAAACACTTAGTGACAAAGCTCAGCAGTGTAACACCTGTACGTCCCTTCAATCACATATATGTATTACAAAAACACACTAGAATTTTAAAAGGATCCACTTCAGTTTTCAAAGCACTGCACGCATGAAGCTGGGTGAGTAGCTCAGACTAATCATAACTTAAAGACCGGGCATCCGAGTGGGAAATCCAAGAGCATGGAAACAGAATTCCAATTAAATGAGTTCCAGTAAGATGCCATGTTCCCGTGAGGGTTTCACCGTTACTCACACACACTGCTGCAAAACAAACCAACTGACACGGGACTCAGTAGCTGCGCACTAGTACAGCGATGCTGCCTGCATGTTCACTGCTCAGTTCACATTTAACTCAGCTGTTGCTGCCTTTGTGCGAGGTTTTCTGGGAGTGGGATTGCAGCAGCACTGTAAGGTCAATCTTTGTCTGTGGCACAGCTTACGTTTAAGAGAGTTTCTGTTACACTGTCACTAGCAAATGCTGGGCAATTTAACCATCTCTCTGAGTACAAACATCTATGGAAATGCCAATCATCGTGGTTTACGCATGCTTTAAAACACTAAAGTCTCCCCAGAGGGCAGTAAGCTCAATCCTTGTCCTGTTCTTGAAGCAGTTATAGGCCGGTTGTTATTCAAGGTTCTCCCAGGGTTTTCTGTTTCTTTTAGCTGGACCTAAACATGGCAAAGAGGAGGCTGTCTCTGATGTCTTTTTAAAGGCTCCCGTGAAATGACCTTATCTACAGCTCATTTGAGTTTATTGTTGGATTCTCTTTAACAAGATGTAGGAGCTGGCCTCTGGGGTCTTCAGGTTATGTAAACCTAACCATTAAAACCACTCCTCCCCACCACAGGATAGCCAGCATTATTAAAACTGTCAGGAAAGAAGTCCTTCACCTATCCCGTAATTTCCAGAGGGATCTGAATCTGGTTCTGTTTCAGAGTTTGGGGAAACTGCCTTCCCCCAACTTTGCTGAACAGAGTGTGATGGAGGAAAAACCTTTTTCAAAAGCTAGCTGATTTAAACAGCTGGATGGTGAAACAGGTAACGGCAGCTCGGACGAGCAGTCTGAAAACTGAAAACAGAAATTGAGGAAGAGGGGCTGCAAAGATCTAAATACAGAGAGACAGCATCGCTGCCCTAGAAGACAGCTTCGCTAACATTTGGAATTGCACAAACGCTCCTGGCAAAGCCCAGAGGTGACACACAGGCTCTCCACAAGGAAGGAGAACATTAGAATCCACAGAAGAGCCTCTAGGTCCAACAGACTCAGATTTCTTCACAACTCTCTAACACCATCAGCTCAAATCCCAACTGACGGAGAATTTCAAAGCTGAAATAAAATAGTGGTGGTGAAATACTGACATTAAGTTCTGAAAAACGGAACAGGGGGAACGGGGGGAACGGAGCCTACAGCGAAGTGACAGAAAGCTCAAGCGAAAGTCCAGAATTCAGGGATTCCAAGATTGAATAAAAGAGGGCTCAGATGCCAGGGTGACTCCATCTTCGACTTTGTTTCAATGGGATTTATTTGCCCTTGATGTTACGATAATAAGTTAGCTCTGATCCGTTTCTGCAGTAGCTTACACCATCTGGGCCAACAAACTGGGCTCTTGTGTCGGTTTCACACCAACGGCACAAAGCTTCTCCCCTCCTGTTAGTGTAAAATGTTATAGAAACTCAGCAACACGTCCAAAAAGTGCATCACTACCTTGAAGAACATCTTGTTCCCACGACACCAAGACGCTAAAGACATTTAGAAGGCCCTCGGTGAAACAATGGTTGAACACGTTTCAGCTTCTGTGAACTCTGTCAAAGCCTCTAACAGACACTGTAAGTGGGGAGCGAGCCCGTCAGACGGAACACACTGCAGCAAGAGGAGGTCGGCCAGCGAGAGCGGTCTGCAAAGGAATGCTGCCTGTCATGAGCTGCAGCACTCAGACATGTTATATGTTTAAGCTAATTTATTGAAATCACATCCTTGCTCCTAGATTTTCCAGCCAAACCCAGACTAAGCAGCAAGCTGAATGTCACAGTGCGGTGTGTAAATGTTTACTGCAGTCACACACTCTGTTGTCAAGCCACAGCTGTAATAACTGCAATAACCACACTGAGAACTTGCAATCAAAGCAGGACTCTGAAAACAGCCCGCTGGAATGGGGTGTCCTATGAAACAAAGCAGAAGTATCCCTTAGTGGAAGTTAAGGAAAGGGACTGCAAATGAATACAGGTCATGCCACAGTTCTCTCCTCTACAACAGGGGACCCAAACATCCTGGAGCAGACACTCATTTATCACTCACAAACCTTTGTCTCAGCACCCTCTCAGTAAAGAATTTCTTCCTACTACCTAATCGAAATCTACCCTGTTTCAGTTTGAAACCATTACCCTCTTTCTTCCTACTATCTAATCTCTTTCAGTTTAAAACTATTACCCCTCATCTATCACTGCACTCCTTGATAAAAAGTCCCTCTCCATCTTTCCCATCAGCTGCTATAGACGCCTCTTCTCTAGGCTGAACAACTTCACCTCTCAGCCTGTTCTTATGCCCAGCCCCTCGATCACCTTACTAGCACTTCTCCGGACTATGAAACAGGTCACTCACAGGGCAGATGGATGTGCCCTCCCTGGAAACATTCAACAACAGGCTGGATAAGGTTCCAAGGGGCTTGGAACTAGATGGTCTTTAAAATCTTTAAGGTCCCTTCCAACCCAAACCATCGCACGATTCTGTTAGTTTAAAACGTTTAAAGTTATGCCTTTTATTACCAGAATAATTTAATCACAGTAAAGTCCTGAACTCTTCTGGAGTCCCTTCCGGCGCACACACAAGAACCTGTAGGTTGTGGAAGGGAAAGTTAGCGGGACGTGCTCATAACGTTCCCAGCAACCTGTAATTTATTCCCTGCAACTTTTTTTTGTACTGACAGACCCAGAGCTCGCACAGGAAGCAGCAGTCATCAATTCTGAAAGACTTCTTCCCCACCAGCTCCTTTCTCAACGCGCGCTCGAACCCGTCGGTGTTAAATTTTATTTTACTGGGTACTAACATGAGAAACAACGGTGAGGTCACGTTTAACACGCTGCGAGATCAACCGAAGGCTAGCTTTCCAGGCTCTATGAACACTTACGTGTGTTTACCTTATAATCCCATTAAGAACTCGCAGGACCAAACCCCAGGAGCTTTACGCGCACGCAGCAGGCACACGGCAGGCGGCTCGCTGTACTTTTCCTTGGATTGACTGGGCTTGAGGCAGCGATTTAATGAAGGAGACATATGTGGCTATCAACCCCAGCTTTCCCTTATTTCTTCGCTTCTAGAATCCTCAAGCTTTGTGTTTGTTTAATTCTCAGACTAATTTGCACCTTTCCACTGCTGAGAAGGCAAAGATGTTATATTTAGTAATTCTAAACAGCTTTCCTCATACTGTCAAATAAATGAGCAGAAAGATACCTCCAGACCATTAAGGAGAAAACATCTGCCCTGACTCTACCAGTTTCAGAGAAAGTGTTACAGAAGAACAACGTGGATCTCTTTTCTGGGGTTATTTAGGTTGGTTCAATCCCCTGTTCCAGCTTATTTTGGAAAACAAAAAAGCAATTACGCAAAGGCTAAACACTAAGCCCTAGATGCAGATCTATCTGTATCTCCCAGCAAACAAGCAGAAGTTAATTAGACGAATTTCACAGCCTGACGGCTCTAGGCTGCACCTCGAAAAGCCCAGAGCCACTGCGTGAAAGAAGCGAATGAATAGTCACTGGAAGGGTGAGCTTGGACAATGCACGGCTCCCGTTACTGTAACCCTATGTTTAGATTCCTAGTGAGTAGCTGGTGACACTGTTTTGCCACCTTAGTAGACCAGGTTGTATAAAGCTGTATTTATCCTGGGTTTAGATCAAAGAGAGGAGCTGGAACAGCTGAAGAGACGATCATTTCTCACCCCCTGAATGGAAAATGTCCACTGTGGGCTCCTCCAACGAAGGCAGTGAAATTACAGATCCAGCTGCAGTCTGTTAGAATCACGTTAAATATTCTACATCTAGATGCTAACTATGCACTCACATCAAACCCAACCTGTTTTTCACACCATGTTAAGGCATCAGCTTGTACCCTTTGTTGTTACAACCGTGCTCATTCTCCTGCAGACTGGAAAATCGTGCTACTATCCAACCCTGCTCCTCCGCAGCAGTTCCACACTGCTTTCCCTTACACTGAGGGGCACTCTGTGTCTGTAATACTGTGGCCTTTGGGAGTAGCATGTGTCTTCCAAACAACGTGTCACCCGCACTGTTCAGACCCACTAACCACCTTTTTCTCTGTGGTGAATCCTATAAGCTAGTCCTGAACAAAAGGTAATCAATCTGTGACATACAGCAGTCATTACGCAAAGGCTAAACTCCCTCAATGTGTCTAAACCCAGGGTGCAAACAAGGCCAATTCAATGTTTATTTGACTGCTACCACAACTGCAAAGCAAATTCTCAGGCTTCTAGGTCATCGCTAGCTCCCTGGCAGTCAAAGTGACTCGGGAGCCCCAAAGGGAGGCTTGAGCAGTGGACAACAGAAGTGAATGAAGGACAGCCATTCATTCAACGGAGTCTAAACTTACAGTTCTCCTGGAACTGCCAGATTCGCTTTGCTGTTCATCCGACAGATGAGTACTCTTACGGGAAAGAATGACTCCAAGATCACTGCATGATGTAAGATCTTCAGGCCAACTAGGTCCATCTTTTTAAAGAAAACGGGGACCTGAGGATCCTCCATAAACCCACCAGTTTATGGAACAGTCGGTGGTGAATGCAACTATCTCTGGAAAACTGTCACTTCTGCACACTATGCATGATGCATCCTTCTGCAATCAGTACTCTGAAAAGCTTTGGGTTAATTATTATAATAGACTCATGGAAGATCGCACGCCAGATGTCTCCAACTGCTTCGTCAGAAAAAACCACCAGCAGAAACGTTAGTTCTGTCACTGCCCCATGCACTGTCTCTCCTGTTTTCCAGTGGCAGATCAGGGCAAAGTCAAGAATCCAGATCTTCCTACTCGAGTGTTCTGCTCTGCTGCCTTGGCACCTCTTTCTTTGGGAACAACTCGTGAAATACAATGCCTGCCTGCCTATCCACATCAGAAGTGTAACTTAAGACAGAGAGGGGCTTATCTTTTTAATTGAAAAATAGGCTTTTTTAATTGAAAAACAGGCTGTCAGGGTTTTGTCTGGCAGCTCTCATGAGCTAAATCTGCTACAACACATTCTCATTTCGAATTTCTGCTCCAGTTCCACCTATGGGTAAGACTCCTTTGCCTGCTGTTAGCATAAAATACTGGTATCTACGACCTACAAATCTCAAAGTTTTAGAGCAGACCTAACAAATGCACTTGTGCTCTACTCAGAAGTCTTTCAGCACGCTCTGCTCACGCCTCAAGCAGTTGCAAGATCAGAAATTGTTGTGTCCTGTTACCAAATCAAAAATAACTCACCCGTGTGAACCTGCACAGCACTGGTCGGTGTCTGGCACTGGTCTGTGCAAGCACAGTGACCAAAGCAGCTGCATGTGCCCCTCGACCCGCAGCTCCCCCACCCCTGTGGATTTCTACAACCACAGCTCCTCCACATTGGCGCTGCTTTTTATTTCTCTTTTGTAGTGCAAAACACCCATGCTGGAAGTGGGAATTGATTGATTAGCACTCTTTTTAACTAGATCTGATGCATCTGAAGCATCTCTCTACTCCTGTGACAGAGCAAAGCAGCTCCACAGCCTAATCATCGTGTTCCAAACTTAGACTCACTTTTATGGGCAGAAGTGCTAGAGATGCTGCTCCTGACTGGGACAGATGCTGGACCCAAGAAACGGCTCCGGATAGAGATCACACCTATCCTCCTGAGGAGACAGACCACTCCAATTTGGTCCAGTATCTGCTGTGTGACAGAACACTCCTGCACTCATGCAGCACAGCTGGTTTCCTCACAGAGGACCGGGTGGGAACACTTGGCAATAGAAGTATTCTAACTGCAGGCACTGAGAAACGATCTGCTCCTGTGGCAGGAGAAAGGCAAAAGTGGGCACAAAATAAATGACAAAAGACAGGCCTGGCTAAGACAACACCCCTGCTTTTCCATCAGGGCACTGTTCCTTTCACTGCAGATTTATTATTGCAAATCAGTGAAAAACATCACTGCAGCAGAGACAAAACACTCCAAGCATCATTTTTTTGTCATTTGCTGCTTCTGAGAGGTCTAAACTTTACTTAACCAGACTACAGGGTACATGTGAACTCCATGGACAACAGTGCTGCAGTAGTCTGCACTATTCATTCTGCTGAAAGGAAACAGAACACTCCATCCATCCATCCATCCATCCATCCGTCCCTCCCTCCAGTCTTGCATTGTAAAATATCTCAGTTGCTCTGTAATGATGTATTGAAGACGTGATAATCTTCTGCCACAGAAGCCATCCCTTTAAATAACATTAGGACACAAATATTTGGGGTTTTAAGTGCAGCCAAACAGTTGGATTGACTAAGTATCATCTAATGTCTGCTATCTTTCACTTTAGATTTCAGGACACTCCTTTCAGCCTGTTGTCTTGTGTTTCCTCAGCTATGCAAACAGCGAAATGAGAAGCTTACAGCCAATTCCCTCTGTAACTTACTGAAAATCCATGATACAGTTCTTCCTCCTCCAGTGAGCAACCAATACGCACTCATCTGAGATTGTTCCCTTGCTGACAGACCTGTCAAAGCCCAGCCTCTATCACAGCCTGGCTCAGCTCTGCTCCTCTCAGTGAAGCTGTTGTGAAAGAATTACACACCCTACGTGCCGTAAACCTCCTCTGTCTCAGCAGCAGGTGATAACCACGGTTCGTTTGTCTCTCTCAAGTGCAAGTTCCAACACAAGAATATTCCTGGTGAGCAAGCTCCTCAGATTGAGCTGCCTCAACTCTGGAAATAGCTCTGCAGGAGTAGTTAATTGACTATTAGTCCGCTGACTAGTAGCTGTTTAGCCTGGAGAGAAGGAGAAGACTGGAGGGAGATCTCAAACGCTTATGAATTTGACCAACAGGGCAAATGTCAGGATGACAGGACCAGGCATTTCTCAGTTGTGCTCAGCAATAGCACAAGGGACAGTGGGTTTAAACTTAAAAATACAGGAGCTTGAATTGGAACACAAGGACAAACAAGGGTAACAGAGCCCTCACACAGGCTGCCCAGGGAAGATGTGCTGTCTCCATCTCCGGAGACATTCAGAACCCACNTAAGATGTGCTGTCTCCATCACCTTCAGAACCCAGCTGGACATGGTCCTGTGTGATCTGCTCTAAGGGGGTTGCTCTAAGGAGGATGTTCAGAGATCCCTTCCAACCCCTGCCATTCTATGATTCTCTGGTTCTCCCCTTCATACTCTACTTTTGGCAAAAGCAACTGAACTACAAAAGCAGTTGCTCCTTCGAAAGCGTTCCTGCTTTTGCTGTTTCAGCGGACGTTCCCGATGCTCTAATGATCCTGTCACCTGGTACAGGATTTCTGACTAGAAAGCTTGTTCAGAGTAAACGGTCCTGCTTAGAGAACATCCACGCTGCTCCCAAAGGGAATCAATGCTGAGAGCACTGTTTTCTTCCTCACATCTTCCCACACTGGGCAGTAATTTTCTTGAACAAAACTTAACTCCTCCGGCCTCAGCAGCAATCAAGTTCAAAACAGACTGAGGGGCATTCAGACAGCCATGCGTACGCAGAGAAGAAAAGCCACCCCCAAACACCAGGGACTTCCAACAGTCGTGTAGCCTTAGTCGTCATCTGTCGGTGAAGACTAACACAACAAAACAAGCTTCCTGAATGAGTAAGCACAATTTTAAGAGCTGATTCTACTCCAAAGATTCAACTGTGATTCAACTGTGCAAACAGTACCTCATAATTCAATGCTTACTGTTCTGCAGTGGCTTTTATCAGTTTACAGTTAACAAGGTTATAAATAAGCTTCCTACTCCACACACCACCCCATTTCCAGCTCTCAGTATAGGATCCAGATGGCTAGCTTCTCTCTCACATTCTCCCCAGTAATCTCGATTCATCTTGTCTGTAGCGAAGTGACAACATTGCCCCCAGCAGCAAGCCGACGTTAATAATTAAATCTCTCGTGTGCTTAATAACATTTATAAACCATAGGAATACGTTACGGTGCATCTGGAACCCATCGCAAGTATTCCAAATTGTAGGCCAACACAAACTTCAGGTGTTCGTGTATGAAAAGTACCTTTACAGACTTTATTGAGGGCTAACAGCAGCAGAGAAGCTGCACAAGCAGTAGTGCTTTGAGGCTGCTACAGGAGATGACCGGGATGGAGCATTCAGTCCTGAGAAGACTGGCCATTTTCATGTCTACAGACCCTTGGACACCCTTGGATAAACAGCGCCTGTAGTTCAGTTCACGGCTGCGGCTCAGGCAACATTAAAAATAAGGAGCATATTTCTGTGTGTAAAATGCAACACGAGTGTGTCACCTGCTCTTGCTGCAGACAGAGCATCATCGGTGAAGACAGGCACCACACACGCGGAGACAGGCAGAACCGCATCCAGGACAGTGCTACCAGCATGGATCCTGCCACAGTCTGCGAGAGGCTGGCAGAGCGGAGACAGGCAGAACCATTTGCCTTTCAGAAGAGTCAAGCATCTGCACAACACTTAGACTGTGATGCCAACTGAAGAGGAAAGCCACCCTCTTCACTCGCTGAGTAATCCAGACTATATGAGAGAGCAGTGACTATACCCAGCTTGGCTTGGGGTTTTTATTGTCTCCTTGTGGTTTAATTACTTTTGCATAATTTTAAAAAGTATGCAAGAGCCACAGAAACCCTTCCCCTGATGGATGCCATCAATCAGGATCTCCTCTGAAGTATTTTCGGGTAAGCCATCATCTGTGTTAACACAGACTGTAGTTTTGGCAGCTAAACAGCACCTCTACCTTTCAGAATCTCTGCGCAGTCAGAGGTTAAATTCGTGATTACCTAATCAAACAGCTGCAGCTTGCAGCACTTGGCAGTGTAATTAAAGGTGCAGCGCCGACCCGTCCTGGTGAAGGTCAACAACTAAAAAATCAGTCATTAAAGTAATAAGCCCTGGCTGATTTTCCTAAAACCATTCTTCAGCTGCAAAGTGTTCTTCAATAGATAAGAAGACAGCGGGGTTATGAAATCCTTGCATCTCCCACTGTCAGACCTTTTCAGAAGTTCTAATTAGAACACAGGATTCAGCCAGCTCAGCACAGCGTGCCTGTTCACTCACAGGCACAGTCAGGAGTGCTGCCCCGTTACAAGTGTGCCATAAAATGATGTTGTCCTGGTACACCCCCCAAGTTGGACACTTCCCCTTATCCTCCAAATACTATCGGCATTGTCTTATCTCGAGCATCTTAATCATGGCCAGCGTTGTGTACAGTAAACACAGTTTATCATGTTTCGTTAGGCTGCAACTCAAGCATAGATTTAAGAACTGGTCATGGAAACGATGCTATCTAAGTCAGTGAGTCTGTTTCAGAGGCATAAAGCTGAGGACTTCGTGCAGAAATTTTGAAGGTTAGGACCAGCACGCTGACTGCAGAAGCAGCAGGCCACTAGGAAAGTCCCAGATTTGCTTGTGGAAGGACTTGGTAGTTCCTAGGGAAGAAAGAAACAGCTTCATGCCTGTACTGGACCTCACAGAGGGGTTTATACGTCTAGTCATTAAGTTCCAGCCCCACTCATGTGGTGAGCATTTTACTGGAGTAATTGAACTAGAGTGGAACATTGGACTAGATGACTTCTACAGGTCCCTTCCAACTGACACTCGACCGTGGTTCTATGACGCTGTTAGTCAGGCTCTTACTCAGTTTGCCTTTCAGAGTTCAGCCCAACACAGAAAAGCAGCCCCGAATCTCCCTGAATGTCGACCCTCCCTTTCTCCATTCAAGCATCCAGTATCACTTCAAGGACGTTAAACATCTCTCACTTTAACTGTTTAACACTGGAGAACAATGCCAGCCGTGTGCACTGGTGACAGAATTACTGGGAATGCAAATATTTTCCCTTTCCTCAAAACTCTCCGGAGTTCAGGGAAAGGCACAGCCTCACACACAGCCACACGCTGTAGTTCAGTGCACGGTACTCACAGTACTCTCAAGGTCATGCCACAGAGCAACAGTTACACTCATTTATGCTTCGAGAGCATTTTGAGATCTTTGAAGCCACGTTAATCACTTCCACAGAACTTAGAATTCTCCTCCAAATCCCCGTGTTCCAGGAAGCAAATATCTCTGTTCTTTCTTTTCCATTTATGAAAGTTCCCATTTTATTTGTCCAACCAGAGTGTGAAAAGCGATGGAGCGCAACAGAGGTAGGGATGTGGCAACCGTTGCCTGTTTCACAAATTAGGAGTGAAGAGTAAATGGCAGAAAGGACAGATAAGCGATCAAATGCTGCAAACAGGGAGAAATCAATGCTCTGCAGTACACATCCATCTGCTCTGCAGCTATGGTGGCTCTGAAGAGGAAAAAAAGAAGTCACATTTCTTTCTGAAGGGTGAAGAAGAAACCTTATCTATTAGCATAAACAGCAGCCCCTCCAGGGGACCCAAACCAAACTGCAATACGGTGGCTTCTTCCCATGCTATCACCCACACAGCCTACACAGCTTACATGGCATAATATCCTCAAAGGGACACCCACTGAATCTGCACTTTCCTCCCACTGCCGCTTCCCGCAGGAACTGTGTGAACGCTTCTGTAAAAACCCCACCATGCCATATGTTTTGTGAAGAATCGCCTGCGAACAGCAACGCCGAAGGGTTACCCCACAGACAAATCACACCCTGCTGCACGCACATTTGACCAGCACTCTGTAGCCACCCCTGCCTACAGACAGAGTAAATGAATCCCACAACAAAGGTACCTTTCCAATCAACAGAGAGAAGGGGGTGCTTGTGCTAAAACCAGCCTTCAGTCTTCACAGAGCAGTTAGTCTGTCAATCACACCACAAGTGATAGATGCCCTATTACACCTGCAAATTACATCAGATCTGGGGGCCCTGTACCACTCTCACTGTTTCTTTTAGGGTCTTATTTCTTCTCTGTAAATGGAGTTTCAAACAACTACTGTCCCAAACTACCTATTGTATTAGTGTGGTTCTAGGTCTCTTGATCTTGGAGAAGAGGAGGCTGAGGGGGGACCTTATTCCTGTCTATAAATAGGTGAGGGGTGGGTGTCAGGAGGATGGAGCCAGGCTCTGCTCAACGGCATCTGGGGATAGGACAAGGGGCACTGGGTGCCAGCTGGAACAGAGGAGGTTCCCTCTATATCTCAGCAGGACCTTCTTCCCAGGGAGGGTCCCGGAGCACTGGAAGGGGCTGCCCAGGGGGTTTGTGGAGTCTCCTTCTCTGGAGATGTTCCAGACCCGTTTGGACTGTGTTCTTGTGCAACTTGGTCTGAGTGATCCTGCTGCGGCAGAGGAACTGGACTAGATGATCTTTTGAGGTCCCTTGCGATCCCTAATGATTCTATGATCTGGGCATGGATCGTAGAGAGCCCTTTCAAAATCCCATCAAGCATGGCATGCTTCCCCTAACTGTCTAATTTCAGTCAAGCACTGGTTCTTAACCGGGAAATTACTCTCATTTATGCGTTCAAGTCAAGTCACAGCTGTCCACTGTTTCACCAAGTAGATGCTCCAGTGTATGAAGAGTTTACACCACATGCACTCTGACCTCCATGTGCTCCGAGACCAGCACACCAAGAAACCGAGTACAGAATTCCGTATATCAGCGTAGAATCTGAAGGGTAAGAAATTACTCGCTGAACAGTGGCAGTTTCATTTCTAGGTAAGAAGGTGAGAAATCCAAGTTTGCCTTTTCCAGTGCACTGACTGCAGCCACCTGTCTGAAACAAACAGCCAAAGGAAGAGATACAACTTCACACCTTTATACTGGCTAACTTCTCTACTGATGGGAAAACAGACTTCTTCTTGTGTCCTGGACAGAAATGAAATCTGCATGTCTGCACTGGTTCAACAGGAGCTACTTCCAATTGCACAGTGCCTGGGCATTTCCCTCTGTCTTTGATGGAGCTGTGAGAGTATCAGTCAAGTGATGCAGTACCCAAGAACAGTGATCACTTGTTAACTGGATCTGCACAACAAGGGAAGAGCCACAAATGCTACGTGCTGCACAGAGCCCATCACTTTAGAAGCCTGACATGATACAGAGGTGTGACCCAGCCTAGAAAAGGGGGATCTGAAAACCCTACCCCAGCAGAGTATACTACAGCGGAGTACACTACAGGATGTACTGCAGAGTGCACATCAGCAGAGCCTGATGTGCTGTCTAAAGATAAATGACTATACATGGACCATTCCGGAGTAACACGCGGACAACTTCTGGCCACACAGCAATCGAAGCAGTCTGATCTCGTGACCTCTGTGGGCCTGAATAAAGAGCTGAGTTTGTTTCTTGTGCTGATAATAAACTAACGAGCACCGCTCTGCTCCTGCCCCAGAAATCCGATGGTGTGTAAGAGAGAACAACTAGCAACAGCAATCGCGTATATCCCAGAGAAAGAACTAACCAGACAAGGAAAACGCCGTGCATAGTAAGATATAAAGGGACGAAACACAAAGCAAACTACCAGCTTCCCTACCAACACGTGGTTCTCATTGCTGGCACATCGAGATCTTCCAGAACATTTAGAAAAGGGAGAGCTAGTGACACTGAGGACAGTCCCCAGCTCCGCTGCCGCCGCGCTGAGGATAACGCGCGTCTTTACAGAGCTCTTATTTCTCAACAAACACTTTCGCACGCGTGCTCCCGTGTGGCACTATGTATTGCTTTAGAAAGACTTTGGCTGAAGAGCCTGCAACATTAAAACCTGTAAGAAAATATTCCGGGTCATTTATTTGTTTCAGTAGCCAACTAGAGCTGGCCCAGGGTTTGCACTCTGTGGCGGGGAAGCAATTAGTCGCGTTGATGGAATAGCAGTGCGCCTCTGAATCGCATGCGTTTGCTTTGGCGGCCGTTTGCAGGAGAAAAGTCTCATTTTTCAAAGAGTAAATCTCACAGTAAGAGCTGGTAGCACGGCGTTAAACTTCTTCAGCAGCTCTTCAGCCACAGTTTAGCCCAGCCAAGTTAAATTTAGGCCAGGGGTTCAGGTACAGCTGCCTTGAGCTGATGCCTTCAGGACGAGCAGTGCAGGTCGTCTTGTTACCTTTAGAGGCCAAGAAAAGACTCAGAGCAGCGCTTTTCTCAGCTTCTATGAGTAAGCTTAGCACAATGGCTGTCTCTACGTTCCTTTCCCATCAACTAATCTATAAGCAGAAGTTTGCCTGTTCCGAAGGTTTAGGCATGCATTGGCATGCTGATTTATGACTGCAATAGCTTTTGCCAGCCCTACCTGTGCAGGGCTTCCTTTTCTTAACCCTTTCTTTGCTATGCTTTGTTATCTACCTGGTCTGCTCTGCCCACAGGCAAACAGGGCATCCTCTGCAAGTGCTTCATCCCTGTTCTCATCCGAGATGCTATTACAACTCCATCAGCCAGGACATGGGTTTGCAAACGGAGAATAGAAGAAGGCAGCTAGTGGGACCGTATCCAGGAAGAGGTAAGGACAAGGAGAAGGGAAGTATAAGGAGTAATAAACACCCAGAAATAAAGCTGAGGAGGGTAAAGGAAAGAGAAGGCAGAAGGCTTGGGAACAGACAGCAGCTACGAAAGGACCCTGCAGAAAAGGGAGTAAGGTAAACAGATAATGGCAGACAGCGGAGACAGAAAAAAGGGAGAAGGAAAATAAATAAATAAATAAATAAATAAATAAATAAATAGGAAGCCCCAGTGAGTTTTAAAAAATGTTTTATAACCCATGCACCTTAGTAATTTCTAGAAATACCTGTGAAAAAAATAGCTAAGGCTTTTATGAAAAAGGGGTTGGGAGAGGGGTCATGTCTAGAGAGCAAAGCAGAAGCAGCACTCCCCTGAACTCTATCTGCTTAGAGGAAAGTGTGTTAGGTGACATCAATTGATGCAGCCTGTTTCACCAAAACAAAAAAAGCCAGGGATGGGGATTCTCCCCCAAAAAGTCTTCTCAGACGCAAAGACTTGGTGCATTCACAATACTATGGAAGGCACTTCATCAAATTCATCAGCCCCACAGAAATACATGATATTAACTGGAAATGGAAGCAATAAACACAAGCAAAACTAGCCAAGGCAGACGGTGATGGCATTTAAGAATGGCTTCGAGACCTTTCTCCCCTCTTTAAAATGTCAGCATGTTTCGCTGAAAATAGTAAAATCAAGCAAAACACTAAAACCCCGTTTTCTAATGGCATGTTTCACTAGGCTGACACAGGATTCCCTATTCAGCCACAGCCATGGAAAGCAGAAGTCATTTAAGGCTCTGCAGTATCATAAACAAACAACTGCACAGCAGACAGGTCACAGAATCACAGCATCGTTACAGCTGGAAAGGACCTCTAAGATCACCACTCTGATCTTCAACCCAACAGCTCCAAGACCGCTAGACCATGTCCCAGAGTGCCACGTCTCCTTGCCTTTGGAACACCCCCAGGGCTGGTGTCTCCACCACATCCCTGGGCAGCCTGTGCCAGTGTTTAACTACTCTTCCACTAAAGAAATCTTCCCTAGTTTCCACTCTGACCTTCCCCTGGTGGAACTCTGCCCACTTGCTCTTGTCCTGTCGCTGGTTATTTGGGAGATGAGGCCTCTCTACAACCTCCTTTCAGGGATTCAAGCTGGTTGATTTTTTTTTAGAAGTCTATTTTTGACTCCTTACTTATGAAACCTCACTAGTGATCACATTCTACACAACCTAAAATAAGATGGATAGGCAATTTGGAAGACTCAGACATTCGGAGAAGTGCTGTACAACAGCACTACAGAGAACGCTGCAGCTGCGGTCCCTTCCATCGAGCTACTACAAGCATCTTAAGATGCAGATGTGGAAGGGGAACGTGCAGCGAGCTGTGCACACAGAAGTTCAATACACAGACAGAGCGTGGAGTGAAAACACACCGTGTGCACAGAGAAAACGCTGGGCTTGCCTAATGGGACTCACACACACTGCGCATTTCAGGGGACAGGCAAGAGAAGAAAACTAACTGCACACTCTGTGGGAGAGTTTCCCTAAGTCAGCGCTCAGCCCAGCCATCCAGCAGCCAGTTTTTAAATAAATGATTACTCAGGTTTTACAAATCAGCATTTACATTCAGTTACAGAAATGTGCAAAAGACAGTGGGCATCGCAATCAGCCAAGAGCTTAGCTTATCGCAGACCATATGGGAGGGTGTCCCCATAGACTGCATCTTGGACTAGCATGGCATCTGCAGTACCCAGCAACGCTTCGTCTGATGTAATAACACCTTCTGCTCCTACCCCTCCTCAGTTACACAACAAATGATTAAGTGATTTCACCCTCATGGAGCGCTGACACGGTGGGGTGACTACGGGAGCCACTGTCCCGTGTGCTGGTCATTCCGTAAATCCATCGACCAAGAGCTATGGCCTAAGTTTATCTTCTCTTCTGTACACAGGACTACATGGTTTTCTTAAAAACACCTATAACCTGCAAGTTTGGTGACTGCTGCTGAGAGACACCGGAAGGAAGGGGGGGAAAATACCAAGGAGAAAACATAGTCCCTCCTGCAATAAAACAAGTGCTAGCGTTCCTTCTCCATGGATATTCCGCATCGCATGTGGCCTGTCTCATTCTCTAGCACCAGAATCCGTAACTAAATAGAGCAAGCACGTGAAAATATGAATAACAGAAAACTGAGGAAGAATTACACGCGTTTCTCTGATGAATCTTCCTCAGAAAAGGGATAAGGAAACGACCAGTCTGAATTCACCCCAGGGAACAGAGACACACAGACAAACTCCTACTCCATGCGAGTCTTCATCACTGGAGGAAATCAGTGGAGAAGGAGAGCGTGCTCATTAAACGGCCTGGCTTTGCCAAGTTCACATTTTCCAACACCTACTCTTCCCCGAAAAATTCCTGACACCTGCCTTGCCCTGCCCAGTGCTCAGAGCACCGAGCGTGAAAAGCTCTCTCTGGAATCACAGAACCAACACTGCCACAAAAAGGTCTTTGCAGTGTTCTGTCTTCTAAGAGACAGCGCTGCTTACAGCTGCAGACGGTGCCAGCCTGAGACATGCCCACACCAGAGCTCAGATTTAGCGACCGCCGCACTGATGCTGTGACAAGGATTGACCAGCGACACTACTCTCTCATTTTACTGCAGCCCCAAGTTCAGCACACACTTGCTTTTAACATTCTTCAGTGGTGTGTGAAGACCACTGGACTGGGATGCTGGCTCCACCAAACACCTGAAAGAAAGTCACCTTTCAGAATGAAGAGCCAGATCAGCCAGAAGAGCAGAAAGTCAAATTTCACACTGTTTTTATCCTTTAAGGCCTCGACTTTCTAACAATACATCTTCAAACGCATCCCGGGCGCAGCAATCCAATCCTTCCCCTGTTGAAGCCAGGGAAGTTCTTTCAGAGGTTTCTCAGTGTTTGTAAAAGGCGACAGAGAGCCTCAGAAGGCACCACCTTGTCTCACCCTCAGGAATGCCCCTGATTAGAGTTCTGTAACTCAGAATTCTTTTCTCTGCCACAAGTATCTACCCAACGGACCATCTCCTGCTGTCTCTCTTACAGCAGAACCAGCACAGCTGTCCTCAGTACCATAGAGATCCTCCGCTTCCACACAGTCAAACATGCAGAACCTGCCTATTAAATCAGAGTGCCGAGGAGATGACAGTGTTGGGATTCCTCAGCTGAGAAGCTTTAACACCCTTAACTGGGTTACAGGTCCCAAGCACTCTGGCTACAACCAGTATAATCTCCAGCATTTGTGGCTAAGTGGGCAGCCCTCGGCAGGGCTTATGAAGAACAGCTCTTGATCCGAGTGCCAACATTCCACCTGAGCTTCCACTCAAAGGCTAGCATGATTTTTGGATATTTTCCTAGAAGGGATCACACGGATAGATGTTTTTATGCTGGCAATCACTGCAGATGTCTACTACAACTGAAACGTGGGGGTCACTAGTTACTTCCTGCTTGAAAACTGCCACCCGTGCCACAGTCTTCCTCCACAGCCAACCATCAGGAATGACAACACATCTTCCCTCCGTGGAACAACTGCCACCTCGGTATCTAAAGGGATCCAATAAAACCTGCTCATGACACGTCTGTCTTCAGTGGTCTGAAGAAGCCGTGTCAAATGAAACACACCCCGGCAACAGATGTGATTATCACGAAACAGGAGGACCGCTCTTTTCCCAGCCCAGCCACTGACAGAGAACTCTCCATCTTCAGTGTGAGCACCGGTCTGTATGTTTTCCTGGTCTAAACTCAGAAGTAACTGCATTAGAAGAGGTCACTTGCAGACTCTTCAGTTTGGGCACAGATTTAATTTGGAGCTGAATTCCCCACATCTTTCTTTCTACTCTGAATTTTTTAACACATTTTGTCCCCCATCACTCCTATTTCCATGCATGCTTCATTCCTTCCGTTACTGCTCTCCTATGAGGATGAAAAGATCCAGAGGTGGAAGCTGGGAGGCTGAATTCTCAACTGTGCAGAGACGCGCTAAGCTTGTACCACTGACAGTCACAGCTGTGGGGGAGTAAGATTCTGAGGAAAGAACCAACAGCAGCAGTCGCGAGCTGGAAGCAGAAGAGAAACTCATGGCTAAAGGGTAGAAAGAACAAAGAATGAATAACAGTGGAGAAGAGAGAACTCAGCCAACCTTTAACAGAAGAAATTACACAGATTTTCCCAACAACCAGGACTGAACATCAAGTTTCTACTGGTCTTTCCCAACAGGTGGCCTTTGTTTGCAAGGTGCAGTGGAGGACGAAGCTGTCTGGAGCCTTTTCTCCAGGAAAAGGTGGATTTTAAAGGCTCTAGGAGGGAAGTTGGGTATTGAGGCAATTAACATGGATCCCAGGAAACGCTGTTTCTCCTCACAAAGGTTTGGACAGAGCAACTGTGTTCAAACCTGCCTGACTTGAGGGGAGACTTCTGTGCACAGATGCAGACACTGACTACACCATCTTCCAAATGACTCTCCATGATGATTCTAGACTAAGAGAGCATGAGTTGCGGCAACATGAAATGACACTGCTGGAGGCTGGGATTAACCATTTCTTCCAGTAACAATCACAGGCCTAGGTGTCCTGCTCTGAAGCAATGGGGAGGTAGAGTGGGATGGACACAGGACAGCGTGCCAGCAGACAGCAGCGAGGCACACCGACACAGGCAGTGGTTCCAAGGAAAATGCACGGCTGTTCTGCTGGCATTTTCACCTGTTCTCTTGAATTTCCATGCAGACTGGCTCTGAGCTGTAACGCTCTTGTTCTGCACAGGCAGTAAGCTGAGTTCCAAGGCATGTCAGCAGGACACACTGCTGCCCGCGGAGTCGCACAAGCTAGCTAAAATACTAGAGGCGGTAGAGTTGAATTATACAAGTGTTCTGCCACAGATAATTAGACCAACCACTGCATCATGTTATGGGAACATACCCTAGGAGAGTTCCTGAGATCTGACGCTAGATTTCTCTCAGATTTTAATTTCCAAGGTGGTTTATTTCTTGTTGAACCTAGACCGCTTCATGTCCTCTGAAACACTTTGGCAGCTGAGCTCTCCCATCTGATCTGACTCAGAAAACCCAATCAATCCATTTGGTTGGTGGAGCCCTGGCTGCTATCACAGCCCTCTGGGTCCTCACTAGGCAAGTTTAAGGCTATTTTGTGAAGCCTCACTCTAGCTACCAAGAAACACAACTAGCAGATTCTGCCCTGGGCCAAATCTGAATGCCGTGTCGCTTCTGGGGTGGTCCCAATCTGAAAGAGACTCTACCATGCTCGCTTCTTTCCTTCGCCTTTCTCCTGGCATTTTCTACTCTGTATTTTACCAAGAAATCCCTTCACTGATTGAAATCCCCAGCAGTTCAACAGCTTAAAAAACAGTTCCAGGAACAGAGAGCATGCTTTTCCTGAACCAGAAAAGGCAGTTGTTACTCACGTCCTTCATCTGGAGCCTTTGTCTACATCCTGCTGAAAACATTTCAGCCAGATTCCACAGCTGGACTCCAAAGTGGTACTCGGATACCCTGACAATTGCTTGACGCTGCTAGGTGGATAAACTCACCGGTACCTGTTCCACCAATGTCCACCCTGACGCTAGGACCTTTTTGGGATTTTTTCAGTAGATGTGAACACAGATCTGAGTCTTAAAACTACTGACTTACAGAACTGGATATGCCTCTCCTACCATGCATCCTGCCCTCCTGCACAGCCCGTTATTATTCCTCATCTGGACACTCTCCTAAATCATCAACTGTCTGCTGAGGGCATGAGCACCACTTCCCATGCCTACTTGAACTTTATCATCAGCCACAACACTTCATAGTTCACTCCAACCACTGTGATAGCTGCTCCTCAAGAGCACTGAGCCATAAAATCCACTGCAGGAATACACAGTCCCTCTCAAACAGAAGTGAGGAAAAATCCGATGGAAATGCCCTGGAATGTGTGCACAGCTACAGGGTTGGGTCAGGATTCATCTGGGCTGCTGCTCTTGTGACACACGCCCCCCCTTCTTAAAACACTGCCACGCTTAGGTATTGTTCTCAGACTGTAGGGACTACCACCTACATTCCACATCAAAGCCTGTGGCCACCCAAGCAGCCTAAGGCTAGAGAAGTAACAACGGTCAACCTGCAGGAAGGAAAATCCACGTCGCATTAACCATTCGTTGCTGGCTTGCCTTTCTCACTCGGCACTGTCTGCATAATGCGAAGCAAAACAAGAGGCTCCTGAAAAACTTTCCTATCCTAGAAGGAATGGAAAGCTGTCCACTTCCACATAGCCTGGGCTATTTTAGAAAAATGCTTATCTCACCAACTTGGTGTCTGCTTTTTACATTACCCTCCTCAGTTTGGATTCTGTTCCTGACTGAGCCTTCAGTTCATCACAGACTTACGCTAGACAGCTCTTTAACAAGCCAACACGAGTTAAGGATGTATTAGCAGTTTGACAGACCTGGAAAAACCATGTTGATGAAGTCATGCTGGAACTTCCAACACCTCTGTTTTTACATTCTCCTTACTTTTCTGTATAGACATCACCTTCACTAGAGGCTGCCCAGTGCCGTGCTCTGCCAAAACTACTGCACGCACAGCCGATGGGGTTTTGAGCAGCTCTGCACTGCCTTCACTTCAGACAGACAGAAATACTTATACATCACATGCATCTGCTTTACAGAAAGGTGAACCAGACAGCAAACTCAGCATTTCCTTGAGTTGCAAACATTAGCAGCAATTTTAGAGAATTAATGCTTGACTTCAACCTCCCGCACTGCTGCTGATGTCATACTCCTTCTCAAAATCAGGAAAACAACCCCCACACTCCAGCATTTCCAGAACTGTCAAACCCTAGGCACCAACAAAGCAGCAAGAACTCCGCAGCTTCAGCATGCAGACCCACACTGCAGCTCGGTCTCTTTTGACAGTTATTAAACAGAGCCATGGCTCAAAGTTTTTAAGCACGTGCCACAGTTATTTCTATGGAGACTGAGGGTTTGCTTTCATTTGGAGCCGCACACCAAGCAAGACTCAAAATCCATGCAATCTATTTCTGAAGAAGCGCTCAACTCTGAAACAGTCGCTTATCACATCAGAGCAGAAGTGCTTTCCTACCTCCGACCTACATACCCCGCCAGCTGAAATACACAGTGAATGAAGGGGAAGCAAATAACCTGCAGCACTGTTTTGGACATTAATGTCCTTTCCCCCGGGGGATTAATAAGGACCCTGGATTCAGAAGACAGCCCTCTGAATACGCCATGCCCGTGTACTCCATCACCAACCCTGTGAACTGTGCACATGCACACAAACACAGAGCACCCAGAGCAAGCAAGGACGCCAGCGACTAAATGACGGGCTCAGGTACCAGGACAACTACTCTTTTTTCAGCTACTTCTTTTTTCAGCGATAAATGAAGTGATCACATTACCAGAAGCGAGTAAAAAGCCAGCAGCAGCTCCATTACATGTTACTCAGAGAAATAACTTGGTCTGAGCGTGTTTTGAAGGAACATTTAGACATGACCCCCCCAGTGAAGCACCTTTCCCTCTCACTTGAAGCATAGAAGGATTATTTTCAGAGGAATGCACAAAACTGTCTGCACACGCAAGGCAATGACAGCAACTTTCAGGGCACGTACAGGCAGAAACAGAAACAAGTACTTCACACAAAGGCCTGGGTGTTCTTCCAGAATTATCCACCACACCTTCTCCACTGCAGTCACCAGTTTGTGCACGCTCCTAATGCTATGCTATGCTATCCACACGCAGATACACAATCATTAGGGGTGGGAAGGGACCTCCAGAAGGCACTGAGAACAACCCCCTGCTCAAACAGGGCCACAGAACCTAGGACAGGTGATGCATGAATGCATCCAGATGGATCTTTAAAGTCTCCAGAGAAGAGAATCCACGGCCTCCCTGGGGAGCCCGTTCCAGTGCTCTGTAAAGCTTAGAGTAAGTTTTTTCTCATGTTGAGGTGGAACTTCCTGTGCTCCAACTTAGACCCCTTGTCTAACGTCCTATCACAGGGCACAAGTGAAAAGAGATTGTCTCTTTCTTCTTGACACCCAGCCCTCGTGGATTTACATGCAGTAATTAAATCCCCTCGTAGTCCTTGATTTGTATATGGCTATGCCTTCTCTACATTTGATTCTTCATGCCATCACCTCTCTAACTTCCTGCTTTGACATCTAGAACTAGGTAAGCCAGTGCAAAGCTCCTGTCAATCCTGCCAAAGCCTATCAGAGTACAGTTTCTTCCTTACCTGTCCCATTTGTGGCCAGGAAATGAAAGTGTAGTGTGAACAAACTGTGATGCTCAGTCCTTGCTTTTCATTCTCGACGGCAGTTGTGAGCACCGACTGGGATTGAAGCTGTTAAGAAAGGGTTTATTTCTCCTTCCTCAGGGAAAGCTCACATACTCTCAAAGAGAAGAATGTCAAGCACAGGCACCTGCATAACAGCACAGAGCTGGGAGCCTGCCACTCATGTGAAAAAGCGGAGAAATGATTGCAAGGAGCAGGCAGCCAGGAAACAGAGCCGATGGGACCTTTTCATTACTAATTTCCCCCCTCCCCACCCCGCAGATGCCACCGGATGGTCCTGAGGAGGTCAGTGGGCTGTCTGAAAACAGGGATCAGCTCTAGGAAAAAATCTGTTCAGAAATCCTTCTTATTGTTACTGCCTTTCCTAAGCTGTTTGAGCATTCTCAGGAAGTTAAATAAGCTGGCTTTACGCTGATAAAACCCAAAGGTTTTATTATTTTCTGGTTTATTTAAAAGCTTTCATTTTTCTTTGAGGAGTTCCTTGTAAGGACAAGGTCTACACACATCTGCCTCACAGCTGCGGCTGACTTGGGGTCTCTTGACACTAAGAAGTTTGTTCTCAGCTCAGGAAAGCTTCAAATGTTTCTGGCAAAACCAAACAAACAAACAGCCAGCACCACGAAAACAACCAACAGCACCCAGCTGGAGCCGGGGACTGGTCTTGCCACTGCATGGGTTTGGTCCATCCAGGCAAGAATTAACCCCCTAACTTTTACCTCTGCTTTCAGAACATCAGCTCTGAAGGAACAAGAAATGACTACAAGAACAATAAAGACGGACGAAACCCAGCTACTGGAGAAACAGAAACCCAGCACCACCAGACCAATCCAGTTTGCAGCCCAGTGAGTCCCTGCCCGTTAACATGGTCTCAGACTGCCACACTGCTGCTTAATGTGCCCAAGTATTTTTTGTTCCTATTACTATTCCTTAAATCACAGAGTCACAGAATCATTAAGGTTGGAAGGGACCTCCACGCTCACCCAGCCCAACCATCAACCCAACCCACCCCTGTCCCCTAAACTCTGCTCCCCAGGGTCACGTTTACTTGGGTTTTTAACACCTCCGGGGGGCAGCGACTACGCCCCTGCCCTGGGCAGCCTGTTCCAACCCCTGATCACTCTGGCAGGGAAGAAATCTTTCCCAATGCCCAGCCTAACCCTCCCCTGGCACAACTTGGGGCCGTATAGATCGATAACTGTATTATGATTTTCAAGTCGGTCTGAAGCTGTGCCTTTCCACTTCTGACAACAGCACACCGACTGGTGCAGCTAATCCCGAGGGGATGTGCATGTTCACTGTCACGATTAAATCGTACCCGTACCAGCTCCCCTGCTGGAGAAGCACAACACAGAATGTGGGCAGCTGTGGAATGGGGGCACTGGGGGAGCTGCCAGCTGTGCACAGGACATCCTGAGTTTTTGCTCCTTACAGCCAGTGATTTTATGATTCTGCGATCTGCATGGATAAAACTGAGGATAAGAAAACCCTGCACGATTCCCTCGCCACAGGAAAGCCTCTCTAGAGGCTGCACAGGTGGGTGAGCTCTCAGGGTAAAGATACTGCCTGGCAAGGGTGCGGTGGCTGGCACAGCTACAAAACCACCGACCCATCGCTGCTGGAAAGGACCTCCAGGATCATCAAGTCCAGGCTGCATCCCAACGTCTCCACAAAGAGGACTCAGGTAATCAGTCACTACAGGAGGTTCGACACTAACGAAGCAGAGTTCAAGGGTCGTTCTGTGACTCTTTCCACCACAGAAAAGTCTCCCAATTGTTTCATGTTTTTGAAAGGCCGGCCGTCCTACCAGTACGGAAAGTGTTCTTAAATAACGCTGGGCTTAATTGCAGACAGAAAGTGCATTTCACACTCCTGAATTATGGATTAGAGTCTTCCACTCCAGCCGAGCTATGAGATCATACAGGGCATTAAATGTTAATTAGGATATTTTCTTTCAGTTACTACTTAGATTTAGAGACACGGGAATGAATTCTGCAGAGCAACTTGGGGCAAAACTCTCTCCCCTTTCATCTGGGATGTGAATGACAGGTGTACTAGCGCTGCCCTGAACAGCACTTCTCTCCAGGTCAAACCTGATTAAAACTGGAACTGACAGATGAAAAAAGTTATCTACTTCAGAAAGCCTATCAGGGAAACATCGGCAATAACAGGCTGCGCTGGAGAGCAGGGTTTACACAGGTTGGTGGCCTGTTCCTTGCCTTTCCAGTATTTTCAACAAAGCTGATTTTAAGGAAGCCAAAAACACAATTCCTACGGCACAGGTACAGCCACGGCACCTTAAAGGAGCTCTTCCTTCAGCAAAACCGCCAACTCCTGTACCTGCTACTCTCAGAGTTCTTCTTTAAAGTACTACACATCCTTCCTCCAGACACCAAGATTTTAAGTAACAGAGAGAAAATGTAAAAACCCGCGGAGAACGTTGTGATGTGGTACCACATTACCCAGCTCACCCATCCACAAGTCGGGATTCACCAGGAACCAGTTTTCTACGCCCGCTGGTTAGAGGTTTTCAAACAGGGCGAACCATTCAGCAACGAACACAACACAGTGAGGGAAGGACTCTGCCCGTGACTTTCACGTGTTTAAAAGAACAGCCATGCTACGGAGACTGAAATCCCTCCTTCACCCCGTTCACTGGCAGTTGTATTTCAGCAGGCTGAAATGGCACACACAAATAGTCCCTTTCACTACTAGTCAGGCTGAAGCATCACAGCCAAACTCGCACACCCCGCTGCTAGCACAGTTAATTCTTACAGGTAACAGCAGGCTATACTGTGAAAGTCAGAGCTGGGAAAATCAGAACGCACACATCACTGCTAACTATGAATCAGTAATCAAAGCTGATAAGTATCTTGAATGACTCAAGGCGATGGCACTAGCAAGATGCCCATCACCTTGGATGATTAATGCAAACAATCGGGATGGATAACCTGCTACTGCAAAACAGTCTAAAAATATGCACGTCTGAAAGGAAACCAAATTATTTATGTTCTACTACTTCAAAAGCAAAAAGGCCCCGTCATCATCCTTCAGTACCTTCTTTGAAATTACAAACTACCTAACTAATGTTTATAACGAGATCTCATAATGGATTTTATCAGCGCTGTAGCAGAGATACGGCAAGGAACGTCTTTAATACATAGACAGTTTCTTTCACTGACTTCTACAAAGATCCTCTAGATTTTGAAGTCCCAGCTTTTTTTGTAAGATTTATCAGTGAAGCTAAGTGTTATCCTACACGTTTGATTGTTGGGAGAAAATATAATCCACGCAGTAACAATGCAAGATGTTCCACCTGTCAGAAATACTATCGTCTCTAAAAGGAGCACGTGAACGCCAGATCTCAGCCGCAAGGAACCCTCTAACAGCATTCTGCAGAGGAAAAGCACCACTTCAAGATTCACAGAAGGTGCAGCCTCATCAGTGCTGCGTACAGGGGTAGTCATCTATCTGGTTTTGCTGACCACATATTTCTCATACAAGCCAGGATGCCACTGGCCTTCTTGGCCACCTGAGCATGGTGCTGGCTCATATGCAGCAGACTGCCAACCAATGCCCCCAGGACCTTTTCTACCAAGCAGTTCTCCAGCCATTCTCCCCCAGGCCTGTAGCAAGCATTACATTGGTTGTTGTTGTTGGCACCCAAGTGCAGGACGTGGCACTTGGCCTGGACTCAACCCATTGATCCAGACAGTCCAAAACCCTCTGTAAAGCCTCCCTACCTTCAAGCAGGTCAACAGAGCTGTCCAACTTAATGTCATCTGTGAAATTACTCAAGGTGCCCTCAATTCCCTCATCCAGATGGATGACACTGACACTGACAGAGGTGTTTAAGCCTACACTTCAGTGCAGTTCAGAATTAGTTCCACCAAGAATCACAAACAGTCTTATAAATAAAGAAAATCAAAGCTGATAACCCGCCTGGCTGTGTCCCTGTGCAACGTGGTCTAGGTGTCCTGCTGTGGCAGGGGGATTGGACTGGATGATCTCTTGAGGTCCCTTCCAATCCCTAAGGATTCTGTGATTCTATAAAGTAACCATTCATGAAGAGAGATACCGGCACTTATTATCCACAGAAAACGTGGACTTCATCATTTCCTGGAGTCAGGAATGTTTCCTTCCCACTGAAGCCATTAACGACAGCTGGCAGATGCAAAGATGTTCGCTACAGTCGGGAGATTCTGACATGTGATTTCTTGAGCTGTAGAGGAGTTAACGTTTTTCCCTTCAGCGAGCTGTTCTGTGCTTTCTTTTCAAGAAACGCGAGTCCCAAGGCAAAGCGAAATTATTAGCCTGACTTTCTGTCTTTCAAACCAAGATTTAATACTCAGCAAGCAGCCTTTAATACCCTTAGCTGGCACAGGCTTTGGTGTAGCTGATGTTACTTCTGGTTAAAACAAAAGCAGAGTGCAAGAGGACAGTAAACTTTGCCACCTCATTCTGACTCCTGTCTCAGAGTTACAAGCTGACAGAGCTTTGAAAAGGCTCTTTCTTGTTGAGGCTGAGGCTGCAGAGATCACTGGAGTTGACTTTAGGCACACCGCTCCTTTGCAAGCTATCGACGGTGAGAGGTAGCACTGGTAGCTCTTCACCAGGTCAGTGAAGACTCAGATGGGCTAATTATACAGTGTCCAAATAGAATCACACCTTCTGCGGGTGCAGGGTTCATGCAGGGGGGCAGTGCCGTGTTGCTGCATTAAAACTAATAGGAGCTGCTGAGCCAAGCAATGAAGCGGACCCGGCGCTCAGCCCTTGACACACACACACTCCCCGTCCAATCGAGTGTTTCCTTGGTGGAGTTGTACAAGGAGGGGTCACAAAACGAGTTACTGTGTGGCTGAAAAATATGCAAAAATACAGCAGAGCCAGACTGCAAATCTGTTTGCAGCATGTGATTTCTGTGACAGAGAGGTTTAGTCAGCAGTACTATGGAATAATATCCCCTCCTTAGACAGAAAACTCTTCAGAAATAAAGAGCTTTTGAGTCTTGCACATGCACTTAATGGTACTCTGCCCTGTGAAGTAGCTGAGCAGGAATAATCCTTTACAGACTGAACTCCTGAAAAGCCAGGCCCCCTGGTAAAATTTGTCTCCAAAGTCTGAAGTGCCAAACCGCACTGTACACTTGACACCTTACCTCTCCACTCAATATTCCACATTTCTTCATGCCTGCAGCAGACAGTACTGCTACAAACAACAACTTCTGCCTGATCCACTCAAACTCCCTACCTGCGGGCATGTCTCCAAACCCAGAACTGCACCGAAGGGTTTGGCACCGGACACACGCAATCCAAGCGCGATAAGAACGCATTAACTGAATGCAGGTCAGTTAACTTTAGTGAAAACAAGTGACAGCTCTTCAGCAAACCAACACCAGACCGAACCACACAGGCGTGTAGGAATGTAAGGCGCAGTGATTGCTAGACTTAGTAATTTGGTGCTTGATATTGTCAAACATCTTGTCATAATGTCTCTCTATGAAGGGACTCTATTAAAAATGTGAGAACAAAGCTACTCAAGCCTAACCAAAAGGTCACCAAAGGAAAAGGGACTATCAGGTTACACAGTTACTGCTCTGTTATCTTCTGTTTACAATAACTGACAAAATGTGGACATCCAGCACAGACAAAGATAAACAGCAGAGCCTTCAGAGGAGTGAACTGACCCCTCTGCTAGCTGGTGAGAACACTCAAGCACATCAGTATAAGCTGGCCGATGTCACCTCACTGCTCTCCTCAGTTACTCACTAGGAGCCTGTTGCTGTTTTTTTATTTCAGCAGAGCTAAATAATTCATCAGGGCACAGTGTTTTGTAAGCAGGCCAGGCTGCAGGCTTCATGCCAACACCAAGGTCGCCATGGAGACCTCCATGCAACTTTATCCCTGCTCCCTCCCTTGCTGAGACAGCCGATGAAAAACACCATCAGCTGAGCAGCCGGGTTCATTTCAGCAGTGAACAATAGGTATAATAAAAGAAAAAAAAAACGGGGGGGGGAGAAGCAAAATAAAGATATAAAAGCATCTGCTGGGACTGCACTGAAAGATTGAAATGATAAATGAGTCATTAGGCAGTTCCTATTTGCACTGGTGTAAGTATTATTTTAGAGAAGTACTAACCATCCACTGTTAGTAAGAGCTATGGCTGCTTTTCAGACAGACAGATTACCCTATACATTGTAGATGGCAAATTACTGAAGACACATGCTGTTTAGGACTCATTTTTGCTGCTGAAGTAGTTGTAGGGGTAAAAGGAAACCCTAACACAGAAATACAACACACTGGTTAGATTTATTTTTATCCCTCACATCACGCACAGCCTGTGCAATACCAATGATCCTCAGAGTTCTCTCATCACCCTTTAAAAAGACAGGCATGTGTATCACCTAAACCAAAAAGCAGTCAGAAATGCCCAAAACTGCACACAAGAGGGGCTGTGCTGCTGAGCTGTTTGTCGGAGAGCGGCTGTGCTTCTCAGTTAGTTCGTCATTAGCAGGGAAGCAGCATTTTGTGGACTTCATTAAAGACGAAATGAACGTCCACTCTGAAATATTCATGGTAGGTCAGCTTGAATTTATAACCAGTATTCTTCCCTTGTTTTCCTGCTGCACGGTGCTTTTATTTTTTACTATCTTGCTTTTCAGGCACCTGTTATTAAATAAACATCATCATACTTTATTATCCCCAAATGCCTGTAAAGCAAGGGCCTGATCACGTATTTATTAGATTTATGAAGTACAAACTTTAAAAGAAACCACATTCTGCAACCTCCTAGAATAAATTTATTGTGCTCTTTCTCACTTCTAAAAGCTGTTTATTCCAGAAACTGCCTAAAACCACTCCCTCTAGCACATTCCCACATCCTCAAGCTCACGCATTTATTGGAAAGAGTGATTCTGCAGAATACTGACATCACTCTAGTACAGCACGGTACTATATATACAACTCCGCAAGCCACAGCCTGCTCTTCAGAGGTGAGAATGGGAAAATTTATGGGATTGGGCCTAGCATAAGCACATGTCAGGGACCGTATGACTTTGGCGTGGCAACAGAAGGAGCACTGCTGACTGCTTGCCCTGTCAGGTCTCACATAGCCCCACAATACCCTCAACACACACCTCTGTTAGGGCTGTAAAACCCTGAATCAAGCATGGACCAATGCCTTTAAGGTGTTTTCTCTACAAATGCCAGCCTCGTCCTCTGCTCAGGGGCTGTCTAGTAATATTCTTGTCTATCACATGCCCTGCCAGATTTCTACTGTAAAGCAGAGCATGGCTGAGCAGACATAACAGACCTCTTCGGAGTCCCAAAACTCCAGCAGATTCCACACGTTCAAATAAAAGGTCATAAACAGAAGTGTAAAGCCAAACAGAACTTGAGACCGACTCTTCTGAGGTGAAACTGACAGCAGGAGCTGGAAATGAGCGCACTTGGTGGAGAAATCTGGGGAGATGCCTGTCAGGCAACTCCCAGTCTCAGAGCCACCAGTCCCAATTTAAATCCAAGTCCAGCCACTCAAACCTACAGTATCAAGGAAATCATTCTGCCTTTGCTGCTTAGAAGAGATGCTCAAACCACACCTTTCCAGGCTTCAGAGAAGAATTCTTATTTCCAGAATAATATTTTGGCAAGAAATGACCCATAAATGCAGGTACTAACAAGTGACTTACCCGATTCTCACCATCACCTGCTTTCTGGTCAGACAGTACTGGGATACCTTTCACTGATTCACTGATCAAGGGAGAAGGCTCCCTTGTCCACAGAGGGACAACTAAATCCCCAAAATGTCTGTGCTGATGCTCTGAAGCACTTGACAAAAACTGCAAGACACAGAAGAGTCCCTTCGCTCAATTACAACACGCCGAAAAAATCAAAGGCGAAAGCAACTCAGGTCGGGACAGCAGGATGTACAGCGGGGAGCCCAAACTCCAGCACAGGAGGGGGGCAGATCTCCCAGTAGTTTTGATTCTCAGTGATCTAAACGCTGCCTTCTGGCCATTACATTAACTTTCCATTGGATTTGACAGGTCGGGTCTGCCTCCGAGGCTGCACACAGAACAGCCCAAGTATCACGGACCTGAAGACTTCATTACAGACGTGTAGAAAAACCCAGAGACAGCAACACAAACATCAGCAGGTGCCGGACAGCCGAGGAGTTGTGCCGAACAGGTTTGATGCCTGCGCTCATTGAAATGCGCCAGAAAGAGCGTGACCTCCCATCCAGCCTTCATGCAACGCCAGGGCCAGGCCTTTTATCCTCTCCTGAACGCACGTAGCTTGGAAAGCACTGTTATTCATCTGCCTTAAACTGACCGACTGCTTCATTAGCACCGCGCTGTAAATCCTTGCAGCTCTTGACGGTGATAAATCTCCCCCATTTTTACAAACCGCTCCTTGCAAAGGACGAAATGCATCGTGCCATTTGCTTCTGAGACGTGCAGGGCGAAGGCCCAGCTGAGCACCTGCCAAGGCGCCTGTCCTTCAGAACGGCGTCAGTGGGGAACAGTGCAAAAGAACACCTACCACGAACACTGGAAACGTTACAGGCTGATTCAGGGGCTGCTGGGGGTGTCTGTCGTAGGAACAAAGGAAGTAAAGTCACGTTCTCACACACACAGATCTTCTGTTACCATTACCAAGTGAGAGAGAGGGCACTGGAAATGGGTTTTCTGGGGTTTGGTTTTCAACTACTGGCCGTTTTTTTGACCGTCTATGTGCAGGGTCCTGCAATGGACATAATTGTTATTAGAGATCTTTAAACTGTCTTAACACAGAAGGTAGGAAAAGAGTTGTGCACATGAGTTGCACTCGCTCCTACATCGTCCCAAAGCATTTTCCTCTTTCTTCTGTGTGCTTTTAGAGGGAAGGGTAAAATGGAACAGAATGCACAAGTCCTTGTCCTCTGTCATGGGAAGCAAGACATTCAAAACAGAGGGAAGCCATTTACACCTTTCTTTCCAGTTGCTTTGTCTCTATCTCCTGGTTCCTTCAGCATCCCTAACGCACGGTGCTATTAGTTACTTGATCTGCATTTCTCTTACCCTGTGACACCCTTGCAGAGAGTGTGCCTTACATGCCGGTGCGCAGAGGATTTTTCCTCTGTGCTCGCTATTAGGCGAACGCGCGACATCAAGGTCTGACACAGCTCCCCAATACATTATTCATCATGTCTTACTCTGGCTCTTTCAGCGACGTTTGGGGAGATGCACTGACATCAGTTTCCTCATCTCTATAGGTATGACAGGCTAATAAAAGTATCCTAGAAAAATCCCACTGGGGACAGTAACAGAGCATGCTTCTGACAAAGATCCAACGCAGTTTCACAAGGCTAGGATGGTACAACCAGCACAAAGTACTGCAGATCAACCTAACTGCACAGATCAAGTCACCAAACACCCCGCTAATACCTGAACTGGCATTACGAGGAAGGCTTCTGCAACAAGAGCTTTTGGATCCGTATCAGAAAGCCTTCATGACTTCACTACCGAACTACAGATAACGTCCATGGTATGTGACAGGCATCACTGAGGATGGCGGGCTTTCACCCAGAGGGATGTTTAAACAGAGTGAGCACGTGTAGAATGCGAAAGCTGTACAGGCTACAAACTCAAAAAGAATTACAGGACTGCGGCAGCCTCACTGAAAAATCTGTCTGGAGTGATGACTAACATTTTCAGCACATCTACACGAGCTTTCGATAAACGTCCTGTGAAGTGTTACAGCAAGTGCAGAGCATTACTTGCACAGCACTATTATTGTTGCAATAATTTGTTTGCCAATGTTTTTCAAGCATTTCAAACAAGGGCACATTTATATGCAGTAATAATAAAATGCAGCCATATTTAGCTGCTAGGCAACGATGAAAGAACATAAAGCTCTTCCTCCAGATGGCTGCCCAGAGAGGTTGTAGAGTCTCCTCTGGAAATATTCAAAACCCACCTGGATGCAAAGTGCTTTAGTCAGTCCTACTCTAGCAGGGAGATTGGACTTGATGATCTCTTGAGGTCCCTTCCAACTCTGATGATTGCGTGATACAAGGACTTCTAGGTCAGATGCAGCATCGTATGACCGCTATTGGGAGCCCAGTCAAGTATCTTTACCTAGCAGGCACAGCAAGTGCAAACAACAGTAGCTTCAGGGTACCTGTGTTTCACTCGGACAGATACACCTTGCATACCACTAACAGTAACCACAGATCTTTATGTCACTGTAGCAACATACAGGCATCTCATTATTTTAAAAGACACACGTCCTCTGGGCAAAGAAAGGAGTAACGCTGCTAACACCAAAGCAATGTCAGTAGTACAATATACCTCACGCTCTCCTCCTCCACGTGCCACCAGTTGATCAAGTCCAGGACTGGGATTAACTAACTAATGTAGTTCATGTGCTAATTTGCCAAAACAAAACAAACAAGCAAAAAACAAAAAAAGGAGGATCCCAAACCACTTACAAAAAGCCCCGGGCAAAACCAAAGACTAGCTCAATGTGGGGAGAAACAACAGAACACACTTAATGCACACAATATAAAAGCCCCAACACCGCACACACAGACATCCATCGCTCATTCTTACATAAACAGGCCAGGCTCTGCTGCTGCCCTCCTCTCAGTGGGGAGAGACCTCAAACAGTTATTTTCCTTGTAGGAATGTGGTGTCCAGAGTTCAGTCTGTTCATCTCCTGTTCAGTCTCAGCTGTTCCTTTAACAGTTACTTACTTCATGCCTGTCAAGTGCCCCCTGCTCCACTGCACTGTCTTTCATAAGCTGCAGACAGAAGTCTCTTCCTCCAGGTCACCACATCATGTTCTGGCAGGCACTCTTCCCCACTGATCTCAGACTGCAAATGCCCACTCTCTCCTCCATTCACCACATTCCAAGGGAAGTGATGGCTGCTAGCGTCAACCCAGTCCAGTGACATCATGACTGATGCCTGAACACAGAGGCATCACACACAGTAAAAAGGAAACTCATAACACTGTTTATTCTCCCTTAGCCCAATATTGTTTGCAGAGATGCAACTGGCCAGAATTAAAGCTTGGGAAGGCTTGAGAGCTCCAAATTCCAAGCTGCTTATCACAAGTTGCTACAGCAACTCACAATTCCTCAGGCAAAATACCTGCCAAATTCCAAACTACAACAGCATAAAAGGGAAGTGAAAATACTCTGTCCCAGTGTAGGTCATGCCAATCCACTAGGTCCCAATAGCAATTCTGGAGGTGATCAGTCAATCTATTTTTTAGAGACACTAATTTCAAAATTGGTGCAGAAATACTGTCCCCATTTTACATCATAATGAAACCTGAGGAAAATACTCACATTATCTGGCATGTATTTACCTGGTAGATATCCTCCTGGTTCATATAGGTAACTGAAATGTACTGCTGATTACCTACCAGGTTTTTCTGTAAGTGGCTTATACTGAGACACCACCTTGAAACACCTCCTACCATCTTTGTTGTGTTTATTTTATTTAGAAAATATTACCCTTAATGACTTGAAGCTACTTTGCCAAGCACACATGAAACACTTCTGGAAGATCACCAGCCAAAAGCATCATCCTGCAAGCAATACTCCCCTGAATTACAATTATCCCATAGTCTGCAGTGTTCAACAAATAGCACTGATGTCAGCAATAGCAAATCCCACGAGCAAAACACACAGAGCAAAAGCAATATGAAACATTCTGGGTGGTAACGGGAGTCTATGGTTTCAGACAGTCCCCTTGCACTTGAACTGAAAGCTTTATAAGAGAACTGCTCCAGGTGAAACCACAACCACACAGGTCAAACCCAACATTAATTTCAGACAGGACACAGTCTGACTGCAGTAATTCCATTGCTGCTACTCTTGCTCTATTTGCAATAACCTTTCCTCCACTTAAAGTAAAAAAGTTATGTTAAAAAGGGAAGAGGAAGCACCGCATGTTATATGGTAACACCTGCACTTACACCAAGAACAAGGCAAGATCTGAAGAACTGCAGTCCAGCAACTCTGACTCCACTGTTAGAACAGAAACTGGAAATGCTTGCTAGGGCCTCATTTACAACCCTTTGGAACCGTACGTGGTACAGACAGAGAATAACTGAAACTTATTCAAAGTCATAACAAACCTACACATGCTGTATCTGCTGCTGATGGAACAGACAACAAATATGTGCAAGACGGCCACAGGTACTGGAGCTGGTCCAAAGAAGGGCAAATGAGGCTAGTGAAGGGCCTGGAGCACGAATCTTATGAGGAGCAGCTGCGCGAACTGGGGCTGTTTAGTACAGAGAAAAGGAAGCTGAGAGGAGACCTTAACACCCTTTACAACTAAGGGAGAGGGAGGAGGGGGTTGGTCTCTTCTCCCAAGCCACCAGTGTTAGACAGAGAGAACATCTGAGTCCTGTAGGAGTAATGAGCGCAGTAGGTATCAATAGCTTTTTCTGCTTACACGCTTCACGGGGAAGGAATCAGGGAAGGGAACAGTATCGATGACAAAAAGCTCCTCTGGGCTTTCTCTTTTTCATGATCCTGAGTGCTCTAGCTTCCCTAAACACGATTCTCAATAGCGTGCTTTCCCAGCGTAAGGCGATGGTCCTCTGCCACGCACCCGGCTGAGCTTCACGAAGAGAAATGAAAACAGAAAAAAGCAGAGGAAGGCTCCTTTTTCCCCATCCAAAACTACCTTGAATACAGTCTTAAAGGCTAAGAATGCTAGATCACCGCAAGTGCGGGAGTTGAGAGGGCTCCTGTTGATCATCTCAGCCCAGTTACCAAATTACAGTTGGAATCATTTCCCAGTGGCATTCGTCCTTGGCAGTCCCGCGAAGTACCAAAGACTGAAGGAGCCTTGGAAAGCTTTTCCCACTCACCTCACCTGCAGCACAGGAGACTCCACGCTCTGGTTGCTTTCTACCTGAATCATATCAAGATAAATTACTGCACACAATTATCCCCATCTGACAAAGTGTCCTTTGGGTTAATCAGAAAGGGGACCACATTTTCCAGGAGAATTTCATACACTGTGAGACTTTACTCGGAGACCATAGCTGCACCCTTAATGCAAGCGTGGAAGGTGGAACTGTAAACACATAAACTGCAGGGAAACATTTAATGAGACCCAACCGTATAGGTCATGATCAGAGGGAACAACTACTGTTTCTGCTTCTCACACATGGAGCCTCGTGTGCTGCTTTCTCCAGCCCAGGGTTGGTCAGCTTTGGCTGAGTGTTGACTGACTTCCACTGCCACTAGCCATTCTAAAGACAATGATGAGAAACAGCAGGTCTGTCTCCTCAGTGGCCAGTGTAAGTCAAACTTACAACCAAGAAACTCTATCATAAGAGAGCAGAGATTAGAAGAATTACAGTGCAGAGCAGACAGAAGTGCTGACTCCAAAGCCAACGTATGCAACAAACAACTTTGAAAGCAAGGTTCTGAAAGCCTATCTCCTGTATCACACCAAACGTGACTGGCCCAATGCACCAGTATGAACCTTCTGCAGGCTGATACTACATAAAGCCCTGATCCTCACATTTCTAAATCTGGCTAAACTCTCCTTTCACCACAGAAGTATCTGGGGCCGCTGTCTGTGATCCAAGTCACATATATATCAACATACTGAGATTCAGGACCAAGGAAACACCAGAACAGTCAGGTTCCCAATACATGTCTGTCATCAGACCTTTCTGAAAGACACTGCAATAAATAGTAACGAGGACATGGAAGAAGAGAAGGCTCTGGGGAGACATAATTGCAGCCTTCCAATATCTGAAAGGTACCTACAGGAAAGTTGCCGAGAGGCTTGTTTCAAAGGCATGTAGTGATAGGGCATGGGGAAAATGGCTTTAACCTGAATGACAGTGAATTCAGACTAGATACTAGGAAGAGGTTCTTCATTGTGAAGGCGGTGAGACACTGGAGCAGGTTGCCCAGGGAAGTTCTGGATGCTCCAACCAGGGAAGTGCTCAAGGCCAGGCTGAATGGAGCTCTGAGCAGCATGATCTAGTGACAGCTGTTCCTGCGCATGGCAGAGAGGTTGGAACTAGTAAGTTCCTTCCAACGCAAACCATTTTACGAGTCTGTGATGGTCTGGACCTTTTCCCTCCACATCTTACCTGAACACAGGGTAACCACTGAGAGACAAATTAGGATCAGTTTAATTAGGAACTCTCATTAAAAAACACTGGTCATGTACAAACGCAATGTGCCCACGACCATTCTTCAGCACAAAAAACACCAGCGGCACAAGAGCTCAACCCCATCCTGTTAAAGGCACAGAGTACCCAAACCCAAACTCTTCAGGTTGTTGTCCCTTGTCACTAGGTGCAAGCTAGTCCATACTGAAACAGTGCCTGGAACAACTGAACTGCCCAGGCAGATGACTTCAGTGCTTGACTGCTACTCTTACAGACAAGAGTTAGTCCAAGATAGAAATCCATCATTTGTGGAGCACGATATGTTGTCTCGAAACTTAACTTCTGCAAGTTAACTTATCATCAGCTTGGTCTCTTGCATCACGCAAATCAATACTGAAAGTGACAAAAGTTCCACATGACATAAAGAGTTTACCCAAACCTCCTCAGCCTACCATCTGTGCTTGAAACGTCTCACCACAATTAGAGACACTGAAGACTTCTAACAGACTTATTTAGGTCTGCGATCGAGCAATTGAAGCTGCACTGGCACTACTGCACGGAGCTCTCCCGAATATCTGTAAAAATAGTGTCATTATTTTAATATATTTGACACAAGCCCAGCCAGATCTCTCTGAAAATCTCCTAATGCTGTGTTTATTCAGCACAGAACTATGCAGCATAACTTGAAACTCACAGGGAGCTGAAAGGACACCTTCCTGCACAGACTGTGCTTCACCTTACACAGGTTTAGGTATTTGGGGCTGCATCTCAAAAGGGATTTTTTTGCCTGCTGCTGAAGACAATCAGTGGCAAAGTTACAGAATAAAACTTAGGCTTCTTCCACAAATTGTGACGCACAAGGTCAGCCCATTAGCCACCACTTAGCTGTGCAATAGCCTTATGTAAATCCTGCAAGGCTGGTAGCAGTTACACAGTGAAAAACTGTCAGCAGACAGGTCAAACCCTTTTGGAATGGCAAGTTTCAACTACAGCAAAAACAGCAGTCAGAGCTGAGGAGGGAGGCATGAAGTGAGCGCCAGGGCTACTGCCAGACAGGTTTCACCTTAAACATCTGCTTAGTTTCCCGAAGACTTGGCTTACTGGATATAATGAAAATACTCTTAATTGTCAGCTTCCCATCCTTTTCTATTCAGAAAAAAAAGTTCACCCAAAAGCTGAAGAAGAAGAAGACAACAACAGTTCCAAAAGCCCTTTTCTGAACTTCAGACCAGTGTGGTTGATTCCAGTGATCTGATTCACAGTCATCAGCACTGAATTAAACGCTGTTGGAAAAAGGAGACTTTCACACGTGGTGTCTGAATAGTTTAAGTACCCAAAAAGCAAAGCAGCAGAGAACTCAGGCAGTACAGCCCACAGTTTTTTTAATGCAGTAGCTACAGAGTTCTTACAGCAGACAGCCTAACGCAGAAGAATAAACACTACAGTCAGTGGCTGTCAGTAGAGCCACCAGCTTCACTAAATGAGGAAATCTACAGCCAGACTTCAAGGTACAGGGCATTACTGCTGCTGAGAGGAGTTCTATTAAGGAACCCTTTCATTAATATTCACATCCCATTGCAAAACAGATCGACTTTTTTAGTCGTACAGAAGACCCCTATTACTCTTTCTGGGAAGTGTTTCCCGAACACAACCCCGCTAACGTTTAGAAACATTTGTGTAACTACACAATTCCGTTTACACACAGTGCATCTCCACTTCTTTTCGTGCCAGTCCTGTCCCTTACATACAGGTTGAGCCTGTGGATTTCCTCACAGATTATTTATTTACATATTTCATACCTACATGCTCTTAAATTACTTGGTTCAAGTGTTTGGCGATTCAGTGCTTCTCAGTCAGCTCTGAGTAAAAGCTTGGACCAAATGAAGTTAATGGCACAACCTGACCAATTCCCTGCAGTTAAAGTTCATCAGAATCTTCCGATCGAGACTTGTAGTCACAGGGTAGGAACATCAATAAACACGTATCTGAATAGTTTCTTCTGGTCACAGAGCCACGGGTAACGTACGAGTTCCAAAACAAGACAGCATGGAGCACAACTGTGTTTATACTCTCCACCATTCTGAGGGCTGCTAACTTCTTTCAAAACATGAAGTTATTTCTCCCAAAAGAAAAAAATAAACAATTTAATCTGTTCACTATGTACTTCCCCAAACACCATCATGCTATTTCCAGCTACATTCGTAGGTATTTTGTTTCTAAAAACAAGTTGACTACAAAGCCCTGGCACCATCAGATGTCTGAAGATCAAATTCCTTTTGCAGCCATCATGCCAAAGCTAACGGGCACTACGAGAGGAGAGCTGTAATGTGAGCACAGGTGTAGTCGCTTTAGCTCTCCAGCCCTTAGTTGCTCGTAACTGTTACAAAACCCCACAGAATGTCTTCTTCTGAGATTTCTAAACCTTAGTTACCGCCTGAGAATCATTACCTCTGCTGCTCAAAATTTAGAGAAGGAAGGGACTATTCATAAACACATGAAAACCATCTTCTTCTAATGAAACAGAATCTTTACTTTGAGCAAACACGGGTACTTCCATCAGAATCAAAACCTTTCGGTCCAAACTAGATTGACATCACCGCCTAAGAAAGATCTTGCATTTACAGAAAAACTCTCCCGATCTCAACAAAAAAGGCATCTAACCAATTAATCTATAAAGAACAATGACTCTATCTGTATCTGACTGCTGAGACTGAGAGTGAATTCTCTTGGCAGTCAGGAAAATGACGGGATTATTCACAAAGGAACTCAAATGCTGCTCCTTCTCTAAATGAGCCTGTCTGTCGGTGGAAAACAATAGAGGAGAGCAAAACATTACAAAAGCAGTTCTGCTGGGATAGAGGAGTGCAGATACAGCAGTCGTCCCTCCAAAATGCAGACCTAAAAATCAACAGCAGATCTAGGCTCTCTGTAATTACACTACACAAGTGTTCCACCGTTAACAGCCCATCAGGTAGCGTTCTCGGTATTGCGAATTCTGGGATTACTAACAGGCAAAGGCAAAAATAAACTGGCTAACACCACCGCCACTCTGACCCAGTTCACTTTGTGTTTCTCAAGACCGAAAGCAAGCTGTGTAAATGAATCAATGAAATTACAGATCTGTGTGTTAACTATCTGTGTGTTAGCACAGCAATGCCAGTTTGGGTTGAACTGATCCACGCTTCACGTAACAACAGTCCTTGGAAGCGCAATTGCAATTCTTGAGGGCCTAGGGCTTTCACCCAAAGACATTCCTGAAATTGCTTCTTCATTTTAATCTTCTGGGGCTTGTCTATCAGACAACAGACATTTGCAAGCTGATTCCTCTCAAACGTAATTTATAATTACACAGTTTTTTATCAAAATGCTGAACATTCTGTTCTTTCTCCTCAAGGGCACCAAGTAGCAGTTCCCAGGTCTGCGTGGTTAGGAGTAAGTACGGCCTTGAAGCTCCCTTATGGCAAGGCACCCAGGAACCAGCCGGGAGCGCTGGGCTCAGGAAACGCACCAGCACTGTCTGCTGGTTAGGAAATCAGAGCTGCACGGGCCCAGCCCTGGCCTCGTGAGGGTTGAAGGCAACGTCGCCTGCTCCCAGCCAAGAAATGCTGTGTTCCTTAAAGCCTTACTTAAACATTTAAAATGCGTGGGATTTAAAGGCGTGAGGAAGCGTTGGCTTCTCACACCAAGGGACAAGAGCTTTTACCAGAGTGCCAGGGTAAAATGGCAGCACCATAACAATGGAGCACTACTCCTGGTTTTGTCAGCAGGGCAGGAGTCTGGCGTGATCTGAGGTGACCTACACCATCCAGGGAACGGCAGCCACATCCTCAGACCATCAGGAGGCCCGTGCTCTGCGGGACTGTAATCTAGTGCTCAGGAAAGGTAGATCACAGAGGCCTTTGATGTTGCACTGTGTGACACAGCTTGAGCTGAACCTAGCCGGGGGGTCAAAGGGAACGCGAAGGATTTCCACAGGTATATTAATGCTAAAAAGACAACTATGAGGCCAAACGGAGAGAGTTGGGCCTGTTCAGGCTGCAGAAGAGGAGGCTCCCAGGTGACCTTAGTGTGGCCTCCAGGA
>VZRI01008345.1:618883-743304 GCA_013397515.1 Upupa epops
CCTCACACAACCGCACAGGCGGACCGGCCCCCTCCCCCGTGCCGGCGAAGAGCCCGTAGCGCAGGTTCACCCACAGGAGGGGAGGAGGAGGATGAGGAGCAGACGCTTCTCAGCACAGGGTCAGCTCTCGCTCATCCTCACCGTCAGTCCGGAACGAGGGAACGTGGCGTCCGAGCGCCGCGGCAGCTCCTGCGCGACTCTCCTCCGCTCAGCAGCGGCAACCGCCTCCCCACCTCCGTCCTCCTCCTCCTTCTCCTCTCCCTCCTTCTCTCCTCCTCCTCCTCCTTTCCTTCCTCCTCCCCTGCCTCCTCCCCCTCCGCCTCCTCCCGGGGAAGGNCCCCGCAGCGCTGCCGGGAAGCCTCCCCGGGCACAGGCGGTGCGGGGGGGGCGGGGGTGGGGTGCCGCTAGCGGCTGATTGAGGTGGTTGGGCGGTGCCTGAGGCAGAGCTCGGGGTTCCCGAAATGCGGCCCTGGTGGGGAAGCGACCCTGAGCCAAAACCCGCAATAAAAGCCAGGCGGCTGATGACAGAGTTCCCAGGCAGCGGCATCTGACCGTGCGGTTGCAGCGGTGCTCATGCCCGCGGCTGGGCCGACTGGAGATCTGTTTGAATGCGCCCAGGTGTGCGGTCCCGGCTGAGCTGGGCACCGTGCTGAGCAGAATGCCTTGTGGTTACGGCAGGGAGACTGCTCTGCGCTAATTTTACGCCTAATGGGGAAATGTCTGCAGCCCTTTACTGTGTTACCCAGAGGAATGTGTGATGATCCACAATGCTAGCGAGACAAGCTTATCACACTCTAGATGATCTCCAACTTCCTACCTTCCAACCCCTACCATTCTGTGGATCTATGAGCCACAACTTCCTGAAATTGTGGAGAGGTGGGTGTTGGTCTCTTCTTACAAGTGGGAATGAACAAGAGGAAATGGCCTCAAGTTGCACCAGGGAAAATTTAGGTTGGACATTAGGAAAGCCTTCTTCACTGAAAGGGTCATCGGGCATTGGAACAGGCTGCCCAGGAAGGAAGGTGGTTGAATCGCATCATTTCCTATTCTCCAGTATGATTTCTCTGGTGACAACACTAATTTCAACAAAGCAGAGTAGGTGTCTCCTAATTTCCTGAAGGCTGACATGACCAAGAGAAGTGGGTGTAGAAAATATGTATCTGAAGACAGAGGGAAATACATGATAAGGAGAAAGAAAATACAGTGTGAAAGAGAAATGGCTTCTAGAAAATAGTCATAAATCTGTTTTGGTTGTAATATTTTCATAAGGACATTCCTACTAACATGAGTTAATGTCGGGTTAGCAAAGAATAGATTGAAAAATGGCATCAAAGCAGAGAAGTCCTCAGATGTGTACTCAGTTCACATCAAACTTTATTTTCTCTACTTTATGGCAATTTTCATGCTGCTGTTTCTCTCCTCCTCCCAATACATTCTCGCCATGCTTTCTGAGTTTTGGCTCAATATGAGAGCAATAAAGGCTCACTCAAGCATCAAGTTCATTTGGAATTTACCAATGTGCATATTTCAAATTAAACTCTTCACAGCCAAAGGCTTGCAAGTGGTCCAGCTGTCCCTCGGACTGTGCTGGTGTTTATTCACTGATTTCACAGTGGTGTCAGAGTGGCAGACTGGTGATTGTCATCATTCCTTAATTTATTTTGGGTACTATCTCAAATTTTACAAGGTGTTCTGCGCAGGAGGCTGATAGTGTTAGCAGCCAAGGAAAGAACATAATGCGTGAAACAAAAGATGCAGAGCAGGGATAGGTGGGTCTGACAGATTCGAGGAAGAGTTCTGAGCGAGTGTACTGGCAAAAGGAAGGGCTGGAAAAGTACAAAAGAGTCTTAGAAGCATGGAAGGATTTGATGGACAAAGAAACGATCCGTGTCTGTCATAAACACCGCGTTTCAAAAGTGCGAAGCTCTGGTTACTAAGTGGCTTCTATCATGTGAACACGATGGCATCTAACTCCATCTCCAGTTGAATCTTGAATGCAAGGTAATGATGCCAGGTTCTGTGTTCCTCTACCCTGGCTGGACATTCTATATCGACATAGTTACAATAGGCTTTGTTAAAATGGCCCTGTTTTTTAACCGCTCCAAATTAACTGTACCATGCAATCTGGGCCAGTTATTTTATTGTCTTCAGAAGTGGTTTTCTCTGTTCTCAGCTTTCTGCATGCTGTTTCAGTGCATTTTGTTGCCCATATGTTTACAGCGTGAATGACTGACGGAGGTGTTACCTGGGGAAAGACAAGCCTAGGCAAATGAAGTTTAGGAGAAATAGCACTGCGTTTAGCACATGAAGGGTGATCCTGTACCTGTGGAGTTTCACGCACAGGTAGGATGCAGCCGGCGAAATGCTCAGCAGTGAGTACATAGGAATGTTTGCATTTCCTTATCATTGCTGAGGTTCAGCTAATTACCACTGTCATTAACAAAATTGCTGCATCTCTCAGAGCTGTTTTTCTGCAGACTCAGGAAGAAAACATCATACTGAGCATTCAAGGATATCTTTATCAGCACAGCATAGCTTCTTTACTTACCTGCTTCTGTTTTTCTTCAAAGAAGAAGAAAACTTACACTGCTTGCAAAGAGAGCACTGTTAGTGGCAGAAACATATTTTAAAAGGGCACGCTTGGAAGTATATCTGAAGAGGCCAGCCTGCAGGAAGAGGGGGCTTTACTCAAGACTAATCTTGTATATTATTCCGTTCTGCAATACAGATACACCCGACGTGGCAGACACCTATCTGATGGAAACTGCTATTCAAGTGAGAGAGGAAAAATGACACAAAGCGGGTTCAGTTTCTCTGTGTCTGTGTACTCCAGCTAGAACATGTCTCCCCTTTTGTTATCAATCCTTATTTCTGTATTATATTTGACATAGTGCCCCTGTGCTATCATTTGCTCCTCTTTCGTCATTTGGGAAATAGTGGTCATGGCCATCCTGGCTGTTGTTTGCTGCTCCAGTGGCAGACCTGACCTCAGCAGCTGCAGTTTAAAATATTTGCATAAAAGATGTGAAAACGGGTGAAGGTGTCTCTCACTGATGCAAGGGTAGATGAAAGCATTTGTGCCTTTTGGAAAGTGTGTTGTATTGTGTTAGAATATTCCAGCGCTTGTCAGGATGAGTAGTATTTCTGGAGGACGCAGGATGATCATCATTATGAATAGGTGAGCTTTTTCAAAGTACTGACTTCTTACTGAAGTCGCTGCTCTGTGGGAGCGCCTGTATGTTGTGCATGGACACACGCATGTGCCCACAAGACAGAACTAGATATTATTTTCATAAACAGAATATAATGTCTGGTTTTTATTTCAACTCTTCAGAAAGCTGCCAAAAAGTAGGCTGAGTGGCAGACAGAGAGTTCTTGCTTTTTCCAAACCCATACAGGTGCTTATGTTCAAATATATGCTCTTAATCTGAGACGTATGGATGGGCTAACAGAGATAATGGAGATTAAGTACGGTAAGAGGCACTTTCTCTTTAATTATTTGAGCAAGTTCTGTTTTACCAACTCTACAGCCTGGAACAGCAAATCTGTTAAATTTGTCAGTTTTTATTTACTGAATAAGTGAGCTTGTCTATTCTGTAATTATCACTATGTCTTTGAGACTGAAGTTCATTAAACATTGGAAAACTATTTATTGCTTTGCTGTTTATGCTTCATTTTTTACTAAAGCAATGTTAAAATCCGTACAGCTGTAGTGTTTAGGCTTCTAAGTCCTGTAGCTGCTCTTTTTCCTTAGGCAATGTAGTTCTGAGCAACAGTTATCAGAAACAAAAATGTAAGGGTTAAAAAATCTGTCCTGAGAGAGAATATTTATATGCAGGCTACATAAATGATCAATAGTAAAAAAACACCAGCCAACAAAACCACTTCTAATTTTACATTTAGATGAGGAATTCAAATGCATCTCTAAGTGTGTGATCATACAGAAACTATTCAAGAACCATAAATAAAAATCAGATGGCTCATACCAACCTTGCAAATTTCCAGAGTGCTCTGCAAATAACTTGTGAATTAAAAATTCTTTCCTTAGAAATTCACATCTAAAGAAGCATAAGAGCAGATAGATTCGTGTCCGGCATCCAGGTAGGATTCAGCTCAATGTGCTGTAGTTGTTCACTGGACCACTTGGAAGCTTTGACTTCACTTTCAGGTACTTCTGATAATTTTACTTTATGCCTAACTGTATGTGGTACCGCTGCGTACTGTCATAGGATGCTCAGGAAGAGCTTTGCTAATAGTGCACTGTCCTTTCTCAAGCTTTTCCAGCTTTACAAAGTCTGCTCTGCGTTGTTAGCAGTAGGCGATTGGTAAAACCGAGCATACCCCTCATGCTACTTCTCCTTTTGCTTGCAGAAGACATAGTAAGTTACCTACACACCCCAGATTTTCTGTAGAAACAGAGGGGAACAAACCATATGGCAGAGAAGCAGCAGAGAGGCAGAACATGAGCTTCCAGTTTCTGACACCCCCCTGAAGAGTGTCAGCCTTCCCGAGCACTGCTGGTTTTCACCATTTCCTAGTCATGCCTCTGCCTGCTCCACCACTCTCTGGGACGTGTTTTTACTCTTGTGGTGAATGGAAGAAGCCCTACTCGGAGTAGTATTTGTTTTGACATCTATGTGAAGGTCCCTTTTATATTGCTCCACAGTAAGGAAAGAGTGGAGCAGAAAAATACAAAATAAGCAAGGAAAGAGAAGGTTAGTGATAAAAATGATGACTCAAGCTGAATGGGAAATACCCTTTTCAGATGTAGACAAGAGATCAATTATGTGTGGTAAGGATGAGCTCTCAGTGCACCTAAAAGACAGCAGGAAAAATGATACCATCTGAGAACATCATGATTGGAACAATGGAACAAAGAAATAAAGAAGTAATAGGATGAGATCAAGAAGTGGAACTGTAAGGCTTTATTACTGCTTGACTGAATCAGGAGAAAATATCTGTAGTCTGGAAATTGCCAGGAAAATGCTGGAAACAGCACAGGCAAAATGACTAGGTAGTACAGAAGACTGGTTTTGACTCATTGTAAGATAAATAGTGAAATCCTGGGTGCAGGGAAATTCAAGGAGAGGTCTGTGATGCCAGTTCGCTTGGCGTTTTGAATATCTCCTGATTTCAAAGTTTATCTCCTGTGGCTCTTTACTTAGAGAATTTCCTTAGACTATTACTGGGGAAGTGTATGTGTCCAGTGTATGCCAGCTATGGCCTTGAGCTAAGAAGGATGCTGAAAGAGGCAGGGGAAAGAGCCAAATTGTAATTATGTAGAGGTATGGAACGGGTAACACCGGGCAGAGGATCGTGTTGCCTGCATATTGAAAGAAGGCATGCAGTTCAGAGCAACACAGCAAACTTTGTCTGTGTTTTAGGGAAGGGAGAGGAAGGTAGGTCAATGAATAGCACAAGTGTTTCTCTTTCAGTTCCACTAGTCTGCCAGCCGTACAGAGCCGTGTATGTACTGAGTGTCAGCTAAAGAAATCGAGCAAACCCTACACTGGCACTCCTTGGCGCGTCCAAATAAAAACCACTTGGTTTCTGATGCTGGAACAAGTTAAAATCCGTGAAGTACAAAAAAGGTGGAGCCCTGCTATGAGACAGATGTACGTATTTCTTTCTAGAGATTGAAATACCAGGTTAATTAATAGAAAACCACAGGCACAGTGGGCAATGCCTGCAATGGGTGGAGGCAAAGCCCCTGTTTGCCAGACTGCTTTTCCTACCACCCTTCTCCAGGGATGCATAAGATATGCAGTATCTGCCCATGCTTTTGCGACCAGGTTACTGTTAGAGTCTAATTGTTGTGATGTCATCCAAAACCCTCTAATGCTCCGAATGTCACACTCATTCTCTGGCACTCTTTTCTTTTGTCACCTCTCAGTGCTTACTCTTTTCCTTTGGCAGTACATTATCCCAAGCTTTCCCCATGTCCCCAGCAGAAGCCATGTGGGTTTGACACACTGACTAATTCCAGCAATGTAACCAAGCAGAGATGCTACCGTAACACACGGGTAGTGGCTGACAGTGGCTGAGATTAACGCACGTCGTGCAGCACAGAGATGACGTTCACACTGAGGCGGGCTGTATGGTTTGAGCATTGGGCAGTCATGCCACTGTGGCTCGGTCGGTGCCATCGCTAGGTAGATATCGAATCTTTCTTGTAACATTTCACTCATGGTGTAATGTAATACAGTAAGTAGTACTTACTATACTTACTCAGTTCCAGTTTAAATTGGATAATCCCCGACACTTCCCTCGGTATTGGGATATTTTCCAGTCGATGATATAGTCTGGTTCAGACTGACTGCTCTGCGCTACAGAGGTCTGTGGGTTCCCATGCGTTTTCATGGGTTTTTTACTGTGTTCAGAGTTACGTAGATCCACTAGAGGGCAATAACATTGCTAATCTAGCTGGAGTAACAACATCTCGGCTGATTAAAATATTGAGGTGAATAAGGACTGGCACATGAAATCATGTAAGTGACAGGGTATTTGTACTGACTCCAGGCTGGACACAGTTCTTGCCCCTTCTCTTCAATTCTCCTGTTCCAGGCATACAAGCTAACACCCAGGGTAGACCCTCTATTCCATTAGGAGAAAAGGGAATATCAAAGAAACAGTCAAAGATGGCAGGAACCCTGTTTTCCCAGTGTAATTGGACATGAGTTGTACCCCTACGGTCTTCAGCCGGAACAGTAATGGCATGTTCTACTAGTTAAATCCTTATGCTTATTCTGTTCTCTAACTAGAACAGATTGCCCAGAGCCCCATCCAGCCTGACCTTGGATGTCTCCAGGGATGGAGCCTCCACCACCCCTCTATGCAGCCTGTTCCAGGGATCTACCCTCAGATTCAAGAATTTTTTTCCTCGCATCCAGGCTAAATCTACCCTTTTTAAACCCATGACCCCTCATCCTACCCTTGTGTTCCCTTGTGAGCAGCTCTTCCCCTGCATTCTGATAAGCCGCTTCCAGGTACTGGAAGGTTGGTGTAAGCACCCCCTGGAGCTTTCTCCTCTTAAATAGGGGGAAAATTGAACTGAATTTGCATGGTTTAAGATGGTTCTATTTAACTTTGGGTTAGTTTGGTTTTATAACACAGTTATCCCCTCCACAGTGTGCTTTGCTGCACACTGAAATTGCTGTTACCTGTGAATCCTGGGAATAACAGATGAGGAAAGCTGAAGAAACTGTACTCAGGGGTTGTGGCATTGAGCAGGTTTCATCTCGGCTTTCAGGCAGAGGAAGTGTGGAGAGTAGATCAGAACAAGGAAAGAAGACAACATTAACAAACAAGCACATGCTGGAAAGTTATTGGCAGTAAATAACATACTACCATCAGGAAACAAAACCTTTGGCTGCTCTGTCTCATTAAACTGAATTTGCAGATTGAAATGAACAATTAAAGTTGAAGGTCCCTATGTTTCATCCCAGCATTAACACAATTGTAATGACATCTCTAGTTAGTATACACAGACACAGACCTGCATGCACGCTCTGAAAGGGATTAGGAATAATAAACATAGATGTGAAATTAGAGGTACAGCAGTTTAAACGGCAGTGTGTTCCAGATGCCAAAGGAGGTCCTGGTAAAACGGCTTGGATGTGACGTCAAAGGTGATGACTAAACGGGGTTTAGTGGCAGCACTGAGTGAATGCAGAAGCTGCAGTAGCACTGATGCATACCCCGGGAGGGATTCACGCAGGAAACTGTCAACTACTGCACTAGATGGATGGGGGAATGTATTCGGGGTGAGCCTTAGCTCTGGCACAGTGTGGGCGCCCTGCCATGCCAGAGCTATTCAGGTACACTGTTTGGTACCCGAAAGCAAGGGAAATGGAACATGAAACTGGGTTTCCTGCTGCCAGGTAAATGTCCAGGTAATTTTTTCTCAAAATATGTACACTTTTGAGAATATACATTTTCCAAGATACGCAGACCTGGTCCAGCAAGATCACGATATCTGCCGCAGTTCTGATTTATCCTACTCTTCTAACGTGTATAGACTAATACCATTTGTACCATTTTGTTCTTAATTATAAAGTCAATTTATCTTTAGAAACCTTGTGTGGCTTCATCACTGTACTGAGTTACCCCAACTAAAGTAACGAGCATTGCGTTAGTCAGGGCGCTGTCTGGTCAAATCCGGAGTCACAATGACTATTTGATTAGTGCACAAAGCAGCACTCTGGAAGAGAGTGGAAGACAGCAGACGGTGGCACTGTGGAATGAACCTACGTCTAGCATAATCGGAGTTTCCATACGTTAAAATTGGCAGAGGCAATAGTTTAAAATCAAAATGTGAGCCAGTAGAGGAAAATTAAAAGGGAAAATAATGTGAAAAAATAAGAATAAAGCCCTGTTTCCTTTTCCCTGCACTGCATCGCTCAGGGAAAAGGAAAAAGACATAGCTGTTGGCAGGAATAACAGCAAAAGATTAGAACATGGGGTCAAACCCAGAGAACGGCAGAAGAACAACACTGAACTCAACATTAATATCAGTGTGGGCACAGATTCATGGAAGCGTTGTGGTTGAAAGAGACTTTTAAGACCATCAAGCACTACCAGTCACCGCACCTACACAACTTCTAAATAACCTCCAGGGGTAGTGACTCTGCTACTTCCCTGGGCACCAACCCTACACAACCCTTCCTGTGAAGAAATTTTTCTTAATATCCAACCTAAACCTCTCCTGGAGCAACTTCGGACTGGCTCCTCTCATCATCCTAACTCTTTATTTCTTTGCAGGATAGACCAACCCCCCACCTCTCTACAGTCTCCTTTCGGGTAGCTGTAGAGAGTGCTAAGGTTACCCCGGAGCTTCCTTTTCTCCAGGCCAAACCACCTCAGCTCCCTCAGCTGCTTCTCCTAAGGTCTGGGCTTAAGAAACCTTAATTACTCCCTAAGTCATGTACTTACGCCCAAGTGAAGTAGGAAAGGTTGCTGTCGCTGTAAGCTGCCGTGAGATCTATTTACTCTTTCTCAGAGAACATGCTTTTATTTTTATTAGCTGTCTAGCCAAAGAGGAGACCGTAGCTGCATTCTAAGAAAAAAGGACCTACAAATACAGAGAAAACAGTCATTGATAGGGTCAGCCGGAGCGGAGACACACTCCTGCACGCCCCTTAGGAGACAGAACTGTAATACAGAATAGAAATCCTGCAAAGACATGTCCTGACACCACAAAGCAGCTCAAGCTGAACTGTCCTGGATGGAAGGCAAATGAACAAACTCTTTAAAGACCTTATGACTAGCACTATCCCACACCGCTTCATCTAGCCTTGGAGAGAAGACGGTACCATGGCATGCGGGCCATGCTGGCCAGCTTCTCCAGAGCAGTAATTCTCGCATCTTGTGACATTAAAAGGACTCCTGTCGTACTGAGAGCCTTATGAAGCATTCAGCTAGTGACAGTTTTTGCTCTGTATTTTCACAGAAACCACTCGATTTGGACGCCTATTGGCAGAGCATCGCCAGAAAACAGGGTGATAGCCAATTCTATGCAGTGTATTGCCAACACGTTCATTTAGTAGATGGGCAAAAAGCTGCATTAAGGAAATGGCAATTGCTATGCAGATACTAGAATAAAAAGAGTAGACAGAATGCAGATAAATGGGATATTCACTGAGACTACTCCAGTCTTCCGTTCTTGGCAGGGGGTGGGCTCCAGCGTTGCCTTAAATATTGGGGAAAGTAAAGGAACCCCAGAGGAAACAAGTCCAGCAAATTACAAAGGTGGTTAATGATCTTAACTGCTTTTGCTTCAGAAAACCATGACCCCCTGAGAAGCTGTGTACATAACAAGGTACAGAAACAGCAAGGGACAGCATTTCTAGAAAGCAGTCAAACCATAAGGATGCCCCTATTCATGGAGAACCTTGCCTCTTCAGAGGCAGAATAGCAATCCAATGCACTGGTGTTTCAGGCAGCACTGACAGAAAGTCTTGAGGAGGCCTCGGTAAGGGTGCACGAAGAAATTTGTGGAGACAGAGACGAAAGCTGCAGACGAGGACATGCTGTGTGGCACAGATTAGCCACCGTGACTATGCTCTGGTGTACCTACCCTGAACTGTTCAAGCACTCAAAACCCACTGGGGAAAGAGAAACAAGTGCTACATGGCAGAAATATGTCCTGGCCTTTACCCAGCAGTCATGTACTTGTTCAAGCTTCAGACCCAGATTAGCTGTGATTATCGCTCTGAAGCCAGTAAACATAACGTGAAGAAAACGAATTCCCCAGGCTGCTGATCTCCAGCATATGATGAATTAACTGCTGAGAACAGACAATGGAGCTTGTTTACACAGGGATCTTGCAAAATTACAGCAGGGATCAGGAGGTGGTGAGCTGCTGCTTGGGAAATCCTCCACGGGAGGAGCTGCCACCTGCAAAGGGATAGGAGGCTCTAGTCAGTTTGCAGAAGTAATGGGCTTGAAAATAGCCTTGGAGCAAGTTCAGAAGCAACGCTGGCCCTGGTGTGTGCACATACAGAAACTCCTGGATGGTGGCTAATGCAGCGAGGAAACATCTCGAAGGCTGGAGGCAACAGCAAGCAGCTGAGCCCATGGGGAGGGAAGGAAGGAATTGGTGTTTGCGCATGTTCTGGTTTTTCCTTCCTCGGCGCTGTATGAGTGATCAAAAGTTTGTGCTGATTGCTCACACAACTTCAGTAAAATTCCACCCATTTAAAATATTTTGCCTCCGACAACAGTTGCCAGTGTGGCACAGAGAAGGTCTGGAGAGATCTGAAAAAGGCAGAGTATTGGCCATACCGGGTCTGTCAGATCACTGCCATGCGTTTGGTGAAAGGGCTAAGGGTTCCGAATGAGTGGACAGGACTTACTGAAAAGGACCCCTAACTGCTTTAGAGATTGTGCAGGCAGCCCTTGCAGCTTTAGGAGCAGACCTAAAACAATACTTGCCTTACTCGCTGCCTACCAGTGTCTGTGCATGCAAGCTTGGACCCTGAGAAGATTCAAACAATACCCAGACATGTAACCTGACCAAATTCTCCTCTACAAGGAGAAAAAATCAGATCAGGATTTGGGAATTACATGGGTGACAGAAGGTTAATTTCCAAAGTGTTCAGAGTCCATCTGGAGGACAGAAAACACGAGGAGGGAGCTAAAGAAAGGTATTCGCCAGCTCTGACCTGTCTTACACTGACTCAGAAAATGAGTAACACGCTGTGGGAGAATGAATGGTTCCGTGGCATCTGAGAACATCATGGATAGCAGTAGGCATGCATAATGCCCTGGAAAGACATCCAAGAAACTGGTGGCAAGGGAAAACTAGCTGAAAAGGATCCTCATTTGTTAGAGCTGCATCAAACCATCTTCCCAGGTAACAGAACAGATCTGACGAACTAGAAAAGCATTTTACCCCCTGAAATCATCGAGACTTCACTGGAGAAGTGATGGACCCTGTCAGAGAGGAGAATGCCAAGCAAAGTGGACAGCCCAGTACAGCAAAGTCAATGCCCTGAGGTGAGGATGTGCAGCTGAGCACACGTGGGCTCAATTTCTGAACCAGCTCACAAACACCAGCAAAGGGCAATAGCACTGGTCCCAGGAAACAGTGCACACAAGGTAACTAGAGACTGAAAACAGTGGAGAGGGAATGGTGGACATCACCTGGAATTAGCAAACAGACAGGATGTAAGGGAAGGAGGAACATGACCTGCAGTGACCCAGAACGTGACATCCTCAGAGACATGAATTTTCCTAACCTGTAGTTGGCAAGGGTTAAATGAGCTAACGTCCTCCTAGGCACCACAAGAGCTCCCCAAACGGAGACTTTGGAAGAGCAAAATATTTTTAGCATTGCTGTTTGGTAGAAAATTTGAAAAGATTTGTTCCCATTCCGATTCAGAAATAATCCTCACACTTTATCCTGAAACAGAAAATCTCCATTTAGCCCACAGTATGTCAAACCTGTCTCAAACGGATGGCAGAGTCTTTCATTCTGCACTGCGCCCCGTCTCTGGGTCGCTGTTGAACGCCTTAGCTTTAGCAGACGCACAGTTTCTCAACATACAAATACATTCATTTGTAGTTTTTGTTTAATTGGGGGGGTAACGAAGAGTAGATTCTTCATTTTGCCTCCACCACAGTAGCACTGGCAGAAGGTTTCCAGAGTTACAAATAGAGATTAGCAGTGGCAGGTGAAAACTGACTGCACTCGGAAAGGCAACACTTTCTCCAGCCTCCTCACAGCGAGACCGTGAGACCTGACCGTGTGGCAGTGCCCATCTCACAGCTCATCCTTCTCACTGGAATACTCCTGCTCAAATGAAAAGCACGATGGATCCAGTGTGGGATGGATGAAATAATTATTGCCAAATGCTGTAGGAACAGATCAGCTACAGATTTTGCTCTGATCACCTGATACACAGGGTGTGGAGTATCAGACTCACCGCAGCATTTTAAAATATGGCCCTGGAGAGTCATGATGCATGAGCTTCGGGCGGAACACATGCCCTCAATGCCTGGAAGAAGCGAGAGTAGAAGAGATCACCCTTTTTGGCTCATGAAGTTAGAGGGAGGTGTTTTGTGTTTTTTGAAGTAGGCAGCGTTCTTGAAAGTGAATTCTCTCTTTGCTATTTTATTGAAATAACGCACGTGCACTTTCAAAGGCCCCTGCACGTTTGAGGATATTCACAGAAAGGATAAGTGCATGCAGGGAGCGATTCGGTTTTGTGCTGTTTAGCAAAGGCTATCAGAGCCCACATTTACCCCTAGCTGCCGTTCCCAGTAATTTCTGCAATACTTCACAAACAGATGATCAGGGGGTCAATACCATTCCTGGAATCTATGACAGAATACCTGACATTGGGGTTAGATTATCCAGCCAGATCGTTTATGAAATCCTGGGATTGGTGCAAATTCAAAGCAAGAGAGTTGCTGAAGAAAACTCACTGCTGAAACAGGAACCACGGAGTCGGAAACTGAATGTCTTCCTAGAAGACCAGCTCTAGATAATAAAGAGTGACAGGGCACGTGATAAATGTCTGCACCTTTTATATATGGAAGGCGTCATCTTAATGGCAGTTCTCACACTAGGTAGACTAGAAAGAGCTCTGACCTAACTGTACCTGTGACACGCCATCACAATAGGAACAAACATCCTTTCATCCTAACAGAAAATAGATCTGCTGGTGCCAATACATAGCCATTTCCTGGGAAATGGTTGGACACAGCTGATCGGCAAGGGAAAGAGAGTTGGGAGAAGGTGGGAAAAAACGGTCAGTTCTTAAAAAGATGTAAATTGTAAGTTAAAAATAATTTTAATTGCAAGAACATTATCCGAGTAGTCCTTCATTCAAGCTGGCAGCAGGGTTTTTAATACCTTTCTTAGCTCACTGTGTGAGGAAACAGATCATTTTAATTGATATTTAAAGCCTCAAGATGTACCTAATAGCTTCAGTGTAAAAAGCTTCAGTGTAAAACTGTCAGAGCCATAGTGACTTCCCCACTTTGTTCAAAATTATCCCAAAGTGGCCAATACATCACGAAGAGACCTTTCACAAAAGACAGCTCTTGTTTACAGAATGGCAGCAATTAAGAGTTTGGATCTATTTGTACCTGTCTGCTCTGCTTTCCATGTTCTCTACTCGGGTGTCGCAGTTCATGTAGAGATCGGCTGCGTCCATGCAGTCGGCACGGGTTTCAGGGAGCAGAGTTAATGGAGCTTACGAGCAGTTTGAAACTGCATTATTAAACATTTCAAGTTAATTGAGTCCCACTGGGTTGAGTTTTTCTAGTCAAGGATGGACTAGCCACAGACTGAGCTGCAAAGAACCTCTGAGACAGAGGACAGAGAACCAAGCTGATCCAAGCACACAGAAGGGGTTTGCAGCATCTAAACACAGCTTTTTGTATAGAGTTCCCCATCTGGCAAAACAAGAGATGGGATTTCCACATTGCCTTCCTAAATTACTTGCCCAGGTTCTGGAAAGGTCTGGCTTTGTTATCCAAAAGCCCCACATACCTGGGTAAAACCCATTCTATTCAGTGCAGCACCACACACAAAAGGCACAAGCATCACAGCGTGCAAACCTCCGATAGCTGTGAGCACGCTGTGGTGTTTTTACAGGTTCTCAACTCACCAAACATCAGTAAGATTCTTCGTTTATCTACATCAGCAAACAACAAACCTCTGCCTTTGTTACTACTGATCACCCAGGGCAGTCCCTGTAAGAGAGGTCTCCAGCCTAACAACAATTAAGGTGGTAGCAAAGCCCTGGTTAGAGCTTCAAGGAGAACAAGCATCAGTAAAACTTTTACACTCAGAAATAGATATGAAAACAATGAAAACCCATGCAAGTTTAACACTCAACGAAGGCAAGTCAACAAACCCGCTGAAACGCCGCATTTCCACCGTCCGGTGGCATTTAATTGTGTGGAAGCTCACACAGGGAAAGACTCACTTGACAGCATTTGAAAACCATTGCAGGTAGCACTAAATGTGTTGCTTGTGGCAGAAGAGCTGCAAGCTGGGCTAAGTTATAACTAGGAGTTATTACCGCTACAGAAATCCAGTCATTTTTCTTTTAATACACGCAAGGGCAGCAGAAATATATAGTTGGTGAGGCTGAGTCCCCATTGCACCTTAAGAAGAAGAAAATTGCAAGCACAGTGTGCAGTCTTATCTGTCACTCCCAGGCTTGATAAACCTCTACCCGTGCCTGTGAACAGAAGAGCCCAACAAAAAAGTGTGAGTTACCTGGCTTACCCAGGTCTGTGTAGACAGTCTGTCCATGTAAAGAGCCTCCATCAAGATAGTCAGTCCCTCTAAAAATACCTGATACCATCCCGGCCCATCTCTAATCTTGTGGTGAAAGTGCTTTGCTGCTGTGCCATTGCAGTGCTGAGCACCACTCCTCTCCTTTAGCCTGTAAATCTGAAATGCAAATCCAGGGGGATTCCTGCTTAGGCTGTGTAAAATCCTGTAAAACAGTGTGATCGACACCTTCTTCCCTTCCTGACTTCTGCCTTTGCCATAACCCAGCAATGTGGTTACTGGACTGCCTAACAGGTCGTGTGCACTGGGAGAGAACAAGGCTCTTAATTTAGTCTAATTTAGTCTAAAATCTCATTGTAGATTCGCGTCAGTCAAACCCATGTTGTCCTGGGGATGAGTCCAGGTCATTTCACTCAGACAAATAGTTAATACCTCTGCTTTAGATAGAGAAAGAAGTAGCAAGTCTTCTCTCCAGTACAAGGGTGCTTTTGTGCAAAGCTAGGCACAAATTTAGGCGACTACGATCTCACTCGCGAGTACTGCAGAGCCACCTGTGCCCCTCCACTGGCCAAACAGGCAGAGGCTTTACCTTTGGAAGTTGTGTTTTTTACAACTAAAACGGAAAGTAAGCAGTGTGGATTATGCCACAGGAATAGTCTGATTTCTAGCCTGCAGTGTCTGGTCTTGCATCTTGAATCAATGCATTTCATTATCTCATGAATACTTCTGTGCGGAGTCCCTAGGAAACATTAAAGTAGCAGCAGACCCAAGGGCAACCTTTCAGGACCTTCACCACTAACTTTCCTCTGCGAAGACAAATGGAATGTCAGTTCTTTTTCACATTTCAGTGGGGGGGTTCTTACCTATCATACAGTTCCTCTGCGTGTTCCCATTTTCTCTGGTTTAATGAACATCCCACGTGACACCAAATCAATTTCTTCTAGTGAAGAGCAGATTCAATCTGGTGCACTCCTCTAAATGGCCTAAGACCAAAGGAAACATGATATATTAAATCAGCTCGGAAACGACAGCTCAGTGAGTGTAGGGAGATAATCATTTTAGGATATTATCCTAAAGTCATCATTTCAGAATTCACCCCCAGCCCAAACTGAAAGCCTTCATATCCAAATAAAACAACATTACCAGAAAAATAATGCTAAAAACATAAACTTTGAAACGTCAGTTATTAACTAAGCTGTTTCTAACGATCTAATAACGACAGCAATCAGCGGGATATTCCCTCTCCCCTGACAGCTACAAATCCCGGCTGATGCAATGCAGCATGTACGTTGTTTTATTTCCTTCTTCCTTGGTTCTCTTTCTGACAGTGTGACAAATGATACTGCTGTTGCAAGTTATTGGAGCACTAAAGTTAGAGCAGACTCATTTTTATGACAGTGCTAATAGATTACTCTGCCTATTGCTTCGAAGTCTAGAGAGGCTTCTTGCAGATGCCGCTTTTTCTACATGCACCTAAAGACTGTTTCTGTGCTCCCTTAAAAGAGAAATGACTTCGTGATGCTCATCACACCCAGGTACCAGATCTAACATCAGCAAGTTGCTAGGTGTTACTGTCAGTCCTCAGATACAGTGTGGGTTCTGAGAAAAGGAATCATCTGGGGAGCACAGCTGCACCATGGATCGCCTGCTTCACCAGCATAGCGGTGTCTTGCTGGGTGAAGTGGTCTGCATTCGGTCTGTACAACGTCTTGCTGGGTGAAGTGGTCTGCATTCGGTCTGTACAACGTCTTGCTGGGTGAAGTGGTCTGCATTCGGTCTGTACAACGTCTTGCTGGGTGAAGTGGTCTGCATGCTGTCTGTGTACTATTTCTCAGCCAAGGCTGACATGCTGTTCTGAGTCTGTGTGCAGAATGCACGGAAGGTTAGTACACTGATAGCTCTTACAAGAGCAGAGCCAGACGTAGATGCGATTGAGAGAAGTGTATTAAATACAGACTCAAGGCTTGTGATCTCTGAGAAAGGTTTTGGAGAATTTGCCCGAGATCTTGGCCTGGCTAGAGTCAGCAAAATGATGCCATCAATTAGAACAGAGAGAGAATTCCCTCTCGTGTTTCAGTCTTCATTTTCACTCTGGACACTTGGTGTTTACAGTGCATTACCAACCGTTTGGTTTTACAGTCCGGGGCGAGGAAACCTTTGCAAGTGATTACATCCAAAGCACTTCTGTCATCTTTCTGATGTCTTACAGTACTCTCAAGCATTGTGGAGCTAAGGGACGGAGCATCTGTGGGAATGGTGACAGGCAATTGCCTTGCTTTGACACAGCTCTAATGAGAAACAAGTGTGCCATACAAACAGGGCCTGGCCAGATTCTCCAGCCTGTTTTGTTCCCAAGGCTTCTTGCCAAGAACCAGGCCTTTGCATTTGTCCTTGTGGAATTCCGTAATATTCCTATTGGCCCCTTCCTTCAGCCTGTCCGGGACACCTCAGGTAGCAGTTCTCTATCTCAGCTGTGTCAGATGTCCTCCCCGTTTTGGTGAGCAAAGCTGAGGAGATGCACTCCGTCATTGCTTCAAGAAAACGATGCTCAACAGAACAAGTTACAGAGCAGACCTCTGCAACCCGATGCTTTTTACCAGCTTCCAGATAGAGCACAACCTGTCAAACACCCTTTGAGCCCAGACCAACCCAGCTGTCTTTGTACTCACCCAGACTGTAATGTTCTAATTTGGATTCAAAACGATTGTGAAAGACAGTACCGAAAGCTTTGATAAATTCAGGGTAAATGATATTCCATGCCCTCATTCCACTCACAACCTGCGTTGTCACAGGAGGCGATTGGGTTGGTGAGACATGATTTGCCTTTGGTAAATCCATGCTGCTTCCACTTAACTGTCTCCTCCCTTCTGTCCCTGGGAGCGTGTACCATGCGGCACCCTTCTGCAGGGACCAGGCAAGCTGGCTGGCCTGCCACAGGCTGAGGCTTCCAATGAAAATGCTGGAGACTGGGTAAAAAACGAATAAATCAGTGATGAGCATCACAGCTCTGGAACAGACAATGGAATTTCCACTCTGCAACCTATCAAGGCTCAGCTAATCCAATTGTGACCTAATTAAACACCGTGTTGCATCAGCTGTTGGATTAGACAACCTGCAGAAGTCATATTAGCATCTCCCCCATTTTATAGCTGTGATGTAATTATTAATGATACTATTCCCCAAGTTCGGAATATTCTATAGATTATGACGTCTTTGTGATGTTGAGAAGCCTTTATGGCTCTCAAGACAGATTTTGATGATGTATGTGGTGTTGTCTATGCACATAAGACCGAGCCTGCTCATGGCCTTCGTGCAGCCTGTATAGGCTTGTGTTTTGCTCATAACAGATTATTTTTGCATTGCACTGGGAAAAGAACAAGTATTTAAGGATGCTCTAAGGCAACACGTTAAGAACAGTCAAGAGATCTTCAGAGAGCTATAGGAAAACGGGCAGCTATTTCAACACTGCTCTCCCGAAATTCACAACTAGTTGCAATATTTGGAACAGAATAATCCGGTGACGGTGCCCTTCCTCAAACACTCTACACTTCACACAGGCACTGAAGGCACTATTTTCCTCTTCACACGTTGCAGACCCTATTGCTCCATCCTCAATTTTTTCTCGAGCTAACCATCTCACTTCAAGTACATTTAAGGCCCAGATTCAGCTCTGGTTCAGTGTTAAAATGGAATGAGCACAAGTTTTTCATCTCTTGCCCAGAAAAATGTTGGTTTGTCACATTTTACACCCACTTATTGACCATGGGTTAACTTATTGCCATAACCAAGAGACAGAAAATAGCTGCAGGGCTCAAAACGGAATGGTGAGCAGCAGCCTGGCGTTGTGACACACTGGTGGAATCGCATCTTTCTGTTCCCAGTCCTGCCTCTACAGGCGGGTCAGAAGGGACCTCTGAAGGAGCCGGTCCTCTGACTCACAGCCTTCCCTCTGAGTAACAATCAGGCCTGTTACTCACCTGCTGCTTCGTGCCAGACGATGGCAGGTGTTCCCTCTGCATGCCCCTTACTCACTGCCAAGGGAGCCAGCTTACAGCTCTGCAGACTAGTTCTACTCAGTTTGTTACCAGGCCAATCCCTGCTGCTTTGTTGGTTATCTCTAACCAAAGGATTTCCACAAAGTTAACTTGAACCAGGTTTTTAAAGATCTAAGCTTCCTGTATCATCTGCTTGCCTGCTAGGAAATGAATATGGACACCCTGGAACCCCTCCCGCCGGGCAGATTAGCGGCCCTTGAAATAGTGACGTGTCAGCGATCAGGGAACAAGCACCTGCTCATGGGAAGTCTGCACGGTGAGGACAGTGTGGAGCTCGGTAGACAAAACCAAACAGACTAGTCCCCCGTGCAACTAGTGTTTTGCACAGTCTGGGCGTAACAACCTTATGAAGTTGGGGCCAGGCCAGCGTTGATTCCAGGAACACAGCAAGAGATTGATTTAAGTGAGCTTTATATCATCTGTGGACAGGTTACCTTGTCTGCCAGAGCAGCAATAAACATGCCAGCGGAGACAACAGGTTTGCGTGAGCTTCAAACAACTGAGAAAAGAAATAAAAGCCAACCCGTAGCACTGCTTCTGTCTGTCAGCAAAAATGAGTGTCTGTCTCCTGTGAGAAAAGAGCATCTGCAAAGCAAAACTAGAATTGCAAGATGCTCCTTCAGAAATGAATTTATGATTGAAACCAAACCCATTCCAATATTTATTCAATTGGATTCCGGACAGGATGTTTGCAGAAATTCAGAGCCTACATTACCAAGATAGCAGCAAAGCACTCATCCAGTTAGGAATAAGGGGCAGCACTCATCCAGTTAGGAATAAGGGGCTTTCAGCTTTGTTACTCTATTAATGCACTCGAAAGTAAAGGCCATATAGCCCCAGCTTCGCTGGAATCAGCGGTATGGCACACACGTACAGCAGATGCAAGGTTTGCCACAGGAGCGTGAGGCAGAGAAAAGAAGTCTTTTCTTCTCCACACCTTCAGCTAACACCAAGCAGCTGTCCTGCCCACCAGAATTCCTCGATACCATACACATGCCATTTCTGATCCTTCTACAGCACAGGCCACGTGCCAGCCTCTGCTGTGAGGGGTGGCTTGGCAGGGAGCTCCGTGAAGGTCTGAATTACCAGCACAAACAATCCCCATGTCAGTTCTTACACAAGGCAGCTGCATCAAAGGGTAACGCAGAGAAGACAGATTGCAATTAATCACCTGTATAGTATTTTGCTGCATTAAACATCCAGTAGGACCCTGGAAGATTTGCTAGTAACTGTAAGCATTTTAACACTGAAGGAAAGGAAGGTGTTGAGTACCACAGCCTTGCCTTTACCTGTTGTTACCAGCTTGCCAGTCTTGCTGTAACTTAACTTTTCTGGTAGACATACCTGTGGAAACCCTTCTTGTTGTTCTTTGCATCACTTGCCAAATTCAGCTCCAGCTGCTCCTCATCCGTACAGAGCTGTCTCTATAACCTCCCCAAGACATTCATCCCTGCTTCCACTGCCTCTGCAGCTCCTTCTTGCCTTTTATTGTCATCAACAGGTCTTGACTCAGCCTTCGTTTCCTTATTTCTTACACCTGGGGATCAAGAGCACTTGTGTTCTATTGAAAATACCCTTGCAGATCTGCCTGGCCTGATTCTTCTCCCTTGTCCCTGGAGCTGTTTCCCAGGGGATGCTACTGACTGACTCTGTGAAAGCTGGAATTCTGCTTTCCTAAACGCAGGGTCCTGGCTGTACTCCTTGCCTGACTCCTACCCCTCAGGATTGTAACACCACTGGTGCATGATCGCTGCAGCTGAATCTGCCTGCAGTCTTGATGCCAACCATAAGGTCACCAACAGGTCCTGTATTGCACCCCCTCTCTCTGTTACCTGGCTTAAGTTACCCTCAATGTATTCCAAGATTGACTACATCTCCCTGTGACAGTTTTCCTGCAGATGTTGGGGTGCATCAAGTCCCCCAGCAGAACAAGAACCTGTGAGTGCAGTCTCCTGTAGCTGGAGTAAGAAGTCTTTGTTAGTAGACACCTTCATCAGGTGGCCTGTAGTAGACACCAGCCACAAGGTTCCCTTTGTTGCCTTAGTGTCCAAGTTTTATCCATGAGCTTTCAACCTGCTTATGGCTATTCTTTAGGGACAAACTTTCACATTCTATCCAATTCTTGAAGCAGAGGGCAACACCTCCACCCCTGCTTGCTTTCCTGTCCTTTCTAAACAGCCTGTAGCCATCAACAGCTGCACTGTGTCAGAGTAACTCGAGTACACTCTGGTTGCCCCTTTCAGTTGGCTTTCCAAAAGGGGTTATGTGTGCATTTGTGCTAGTGAAGATATAAAGCACATTTCTGGTAGCACTGCATGTTCATGTGCTTCTCAGACACGTGCCACGACAGTTTAATCTATTCTAGAGCAGTATCTTCTTTTTAATGGGTACCAAATCCACTCTATGCTATTAATTAATGCTCTCATTATTGCATGTATTCTCTGGTGGAGTTTGCTTCTCAATAAATTATGATGTTGGCATTAAATCCCATAACAGTATGGGGTTAGCAAGTAATGCTAACAGACCAAACAGCTGTCACGGGCTGCTAATGCCATCTTCTGACATTGTCTTTTAGGAACTGATGATATAGTCTCATACTACCACTTTCTCAAGAAAATGGTTTTCTTACTTATCCTGACAAAGCCCAGAGACAATAATTTCTTAATAATATCTTTGGATAATCTCTGAAATATGCTTGGCTAACAATATTCACCTCCTTGTTACATAACAGCTCTGAGCTTTACCCCTTTAGTGACCCACTTGACGTCATTTTCGATGATCAGAATAGCTCTGGAAACGTTAAGTATAGAGCTGCTGTTGAGGCATTAGCATTCACATTCACAAGATCCCATTAGCTTTGCTGATGCGTGACTTTTCAGATGAATTTTTCATTTGGCCAGGCTAATTCTAGTCCCTTTTCCCCATGTTTCATGGGTAAGCTTCTTCTGCATGTATATAAAGCCATGTGCTCATCTGAGGATGACACGTCCTTTGGGTGGTTTAACACCGCAAAATCTTCCTGGGAACTGTAAACCATAAAGAGACAGGAAGTGTTTGCATTTACAGGTCCTGTACCTCTCACCTTCTTGGTTTGAGCTTTATTTCAATAATTTAGAAGGTGCATTCTTAAGCATCGTGTTTTCCTCTCCCATATCTTAATCACTCTCTTCTGGTTTGAACCCCTAAATTGCCAGGTCCCCAATACTCCATGTTTTGCACTCTGTGTAAAGTAGTGCCCCTCCAATCCAAGCCACCAACACACAGGACTCCTATTTTCGACTTTCAGTAGTAGAACCCTTTCCAGTCATCTAAGCTGTGTAGATGAAAGAAAAAGGATCTGAGCTAACAAGAAAGAGCCACCCATGGATTGGAGAACATGGAAGGCTGATTCTGTGCTTGCTCTGGTAGATAGTGGAGCCTCCCAAATGCAGGGGTGAGCTTTGCCAGCGGCACGCACTACCTTTCCACGTCTTCTAAATTTAGCATTGCCAAGGGATGTTCTGAGTGCTGGGGTCAAGAGCCCAGAGTGGAAAACCGTCAGTTGTTGGTCTCAGGGTTCAGTGCTTTCTCCATCCCAAGGGAGCTCACGGAGATGCCCCTCATTCTGATATATATCACGAGACGGTATCTAAACTTAGGGAGAACAGATTTTTCCCACACTCGAGTTTTGAGTAGACCTGAACTCTTTGCTGTGAATTTTATCGAGTTTAGGCCAAGGCACACATCTGGCAACAAAAACTATCGCTCAGTTACTGAAATCCTAAATATGTGAAGGAATACCTACTGAAATAGGAATGCTTGGAGGAAGACCATCATCGTATCACTAAAAGCATCTTCTGAAGCTTGAATTTTACTTGCAAGACGTCTTGAAGGAGTGACCACATAAACACAGTTCCTTAGTAGCATTTAATTACATTATCAGCATAGCCCTGTCACTGAGGTGATGTGCTGCAGTAAGCACAATAAATAACATCAGAAAAGGATTTGCTGAAGAAAATCCAAAGGCTGAATCGTCATTTTTGTTAAAATAATTACATTGGGAAGAGTTTCAAAATTAGAAGAGGAGCCATTCACTTAACCATGTAGAAAGGATTAAAGAGTGGTGGTAGTACATTGAGATAGTCTTTGGCCCATTCTCAACGCAGCTAACAGTGTGCAAGTAGTCACAAAGCTCTTAGCTCAGCATGAATTCCCTGCATTAAGTTTGGATGTTGTTCTTTTTAATGCCCCCCTTAAGTAACATCTATCAGGGGACATCTCTCAAGTCAGACAGTTCATAGATTATGTTATTTTTACACCGTCAGCTGCTGTTGGAATTGAGAAATGAAAGACTAAATCTTAACCAAATAGCAAAAAGGGACAGAGCGTGGGTTCCCACATGAAAGAATACATCTGTGGCCAAGAATCTCTGTCACACCAGGTGTGGCACGAAACTTCTCTGACTCCAGAGTAACTCGTGACACTTATGTCCATGGGACCGTGCATGGCATTTGCTGATCTTCTGAAAACTAATTCATGCCCAGAGGATCAAATTTTCCTCTCGCATAGAAGACACTGCCTTTTTATTGATGGAAATCAAAGTCATCGCGAGGAGACCTGAAAGAGTAGAGAGCCAGGATCAAGAGATTTAGCTTTCCTCATTTCATCCTTCCTGGAATGTTCACGTGAGGCTGTGTCATTCGGAACAGAGTGCGCGAGGTTAATAATGCCAGTCAGTTACCCAGCTGTTCACAGACTATTATGGTTTGCCGTGGAAAGAATGCTTGTTCCTTAAAGCAGGCATTCGAGCTCCCAGGTGGAGGCTGGTGGAAGTCCTTTTGTGTCCTAATTATTTATGCCAGAGAAGTAGCCGGGCAGACTTGTGCACTACACTACTGCTGTTGGTGAGCTAAAATTCCCTGCAGGAACCTACATGTGAGTTGGGAGGGAAACGGGATTGTTCCAGATTGGAAATGGTGTGCCTACAGCTCAAAACCTGTACGTATGCTTCTCCTAACTACTGCTCTGGGGAATAAATAAGATGCTGGATATATCAGGCGTGAATCTGGAAATAACTTTGCACAGCTAAAGAGACTCCAGTACCCTTAATCGCTTCCTGAGGCTCTTGCCTCTCTTTCCACACCTGGTACGCTCTTGTTTTCCTGGGTTCACGCAGAAGCTCCCTGCTCAACCAGCCGGGCTGTCTTCCCCACTGGCCTACTTTTTAGCCGCACAGGGACAGCCTGATCTATAGGAACAGGGGAAGTTATAGTCCACTAGCACATCTTCATTATTTTGTGATTTTGGCCTGTAAATCCGCGTTTTTTCCTGTGTGTTGTCAAACTTCTCTCCTTTTACGAGTCTGTACGAGTCCAGTACCCCAGTAGCACAGTCCCCAGCGCTCTTACACGAATAGCTCTAGCCTCCTTCAGTCTTCCCCTAACCTCTGTCAGGCAGCAACCATCGCCTAGGGCGCATTTCTGAGATCGCCAGGCCCCGGTACTTCAGTGCAGGATTCCACCTGGTGTCAGTGCAAATCACTACTGCTGTAATTACCACTAGTGACAGTGATTGCAATAACACGGTTACATGCGTCTTGTGGACAGAAAGGCTTCCCGGTGCACATCAGTGTTTGATACTGTGACTTCACAGAGCTGGGAGGTCTCCCAGACACATGCACAGGTCAAAACCAGACGGCAGTCTCCCTCTGGTTGGAGGGCTGCAGGAGGTCCTGCAGAGTCCCTCTCAGTCGGGACTGAAAGTGGCCGTACTCAGAAAACCAGCCTCAGCGCAATCTGTCCATGAAAAATTCATGCTTTGGGTCTCCTCTCAGCATCGTGCTTTATTGATTTTTAAATGCCATGGCAAGGACATGTAATTATTTAGCACAGAGCAAAATGTAGCATCAGTTTAGACCTTTCAATAAACAGAGGAGACAGCAGACAGTAGTAGGAAGTGGCAGCGTGCAGACCTGCCTCATAACTCGTGGAACGGGGAAAAGGAAGACGATACCACCACTGTAAAGGCTGGGAATCAGCGCAAAGGGGGTAATGCCACCATTTCCAGGGACTGTCCCACTGGCTTCTTTTGTGCCTGCCACAGTTCCTGCTTTTTCCTTAAAGCACCTACAAGTTCATGCAGTCGTAAACGTGTTTGCCTGGAATCTAAATTTACAGTGGTGAGCCCTTGCAATAGAGCTGCCTGGGTATTCATCCAGCCAGGATAGCGGGCACCTTTGCCAATCGGGGCACCTGACACACGAGTACTCTGTAAAAATAACTCGCTCTCAGTGCGTGAAGCTAACAGCTTTCTGTAAGAAGCTGTATTGACTCTGAATATTGAACACGTTAGGGTGAACTGAAATCTGCTCACGAATGTGCCGGAAGAACGGGGTTTAGATAAATTATTCATATCAAACTCTTCAGTCGTGGTTTTGGTTTGTCCTGGATGGAGCTGATCCTCCCCGTGGCATCTCTCACAGCGCTGTGTTTGTGATGGTAGCTGGAGGGCCGTTGATAACAGTGTTTTGGCTACTGCTGAGCAGGGTCACACAGCACCAAGGCTGGGGATTTTTCCTTTCTTAACATTCTCCCCAGCTGAGCTGAGGGATGGGGCAAAGCAATAAAATGGGATTTGTGAGGACATGTATCTTGGAAATTAATCTCATTTCCAGCCGCTTAAGAGCACTGAAGCCTTTTTTAAAATGTTATATCACCTAAAATGCTTCTAGAAGAGGTGGACAGGGCACCTTGAGCCACCACTGCTTTCAATTCTCTGCTCATAGAATGTGCGAGGCAAGCACCGGTTCCTTCTGCATCAGATTATTTTGCCAGGGAGGATTCATCTGGCCAGATAAGCATGCGCCCAACCGATCCGTGATGCCTGGTTCTCTCAGTGGTTCCCATTCTGCACTTGATAGAGATCTTATCACCCTTCCGCTTCAAGTTTGGCCTTTTTCCTTTTCAGCAAAAGAAAAACACAACACAAGACACTGTCCAGCTTGGAGCTCAAAACATGGCCAGCATGGCTTGGGTGTTATAATATTTCCAAGGGTATGGGTGTCTCTCACCTCATTTCTTTTGAAAAGCTTCGTTCTTTTCCTACCGTGAAGCTGAGGGCTGGGAAACGCGGGGAATCTGCTTTCTCTCTTCCCTGCATTTACTGCCTTCTGTCAGCACAGGGGTGCAGCTGAGCCTGCACTCCCACTGCCAGTTCACACACAAGAACATCAAGTGATCTTTTTGTGACTAACAAATGGGACGTCAGTGGAAGAATTCACTCAGAATGAGCTTCTTAGGGCTCTACATTTTCTTGTGGATTTCATTAATTTGCCATTCAAAAGATTTCCAATGAGAAGCTGAACTCTGCCAAAGTAATTCGTATTTTCTGCTGCTGACTGATAGCTGCTTAGAAGTAGTCTGTCCCGTAAGGTCTGCCAGGAAGGTGAATCTTGAATGCATGCATGACAACCTTTCATTTTTACATTCTAAGTGGCTTTTTCCCCCTAGAATTCAGATCAGTGTTAAGCAAGTTTTTGCAGTGCTCAAAATCCAGAAGACTGAGTCTAGGTGTGAGCCTGCTAGATGAATTCATGCATCCCAATACCTGGTCATGGCGTTACCACCACATCCTGGAGAGCACGTTGTAGTGATTGACCTCCCTCACGGTGAATACTCTTCTCCTGTGGCCAGCCTGAACTTTCTTCACAATGAGGACGGTGAGACAGTGGAACAGGTTGCCCAGGGAGGTTGTAGATGCCCCTTCCCTTGAAGTGTTCAAGGCCAGATTGGCTGGGGCCTTGAACAACCTGGTCTAGTGGGGGGGTGTCCGTGCTCATGGCAGGGGGGTTGGAAAAGCAGAGAGAGATGGGAAAAAGAACAGAAAACAAGGTGATACCTGTGCACATACAACGCAGCAGCAGCAGGAATATAGCTGATCATGAAGGAAAGGTCCACTGTGATTCCTGGTGTCTTCATCACTTGGAAGTGTCACGGCACAAAGTTCTTCACGATGGGGAATATCCCCTCTAGAATGATATTGTGGGGCATCTCGTTTCTCAGCACATTATTCAACAACTTATGTCTCCATAAACTCAGAGCAGAGAGATAAGAAATGGTATTGCCAGCTTCCAAATGTCTCTTCTGTCTGCTGAGAGCCCGCAGTCAGTCACTACCTGAGAGTGACCTCAGTCGAGGTCTCCACAAACATGAATTCTCCATCGTTTGGCTCTCCTCCCACATCTGTAGCCAGATCACCTGCCGTTATCCGTCCTTCTCAGAAGCTCAGAGGCTGAGTGCAGAAGGAAGCCATTCCTCGTGATGCTGTGCAAAAGCACAGCTGGACAGCTTCCGTAGCGGCTACTCTGTGTTCATCCCGTCAGAGAGAAAATTGGGCTAGGCCATTCTACAGCGCAGGTGGCCACCGGGAGCGGCACCGTGGTGTGACTGCTCTTTCACAGGAGCCTGCTCCTCAGGCACTGCTGGGCTTGGAAACCTAGAGGAAAACGCTGCGGGCTGGCCTTGCAGACTGCACGCCCTTCACAGATGGAGCGTGGAGTGCAGAGCTGTTCAGGATGAGCTGGTTGTTTAAGACTGATGTAAATCTAAGAGTAACTGGGTCAGAAGATCTCTGCTGCATGGTCCTGCTAATATGGCAGTGGAATCTGGCGTGTGAAAACGAGGCTGGACTTGCTCAGCTTTGCTCAGAGGAACCAGAAGCTGAAGGTACAAGAACAGCCTGTTCTCTGTGCCTGCTGTGGAGGCCACTGGTGGAGAAAAGCCCCTTCTGCAGTCGGTGGGGGATGTTAATCCTTAAAGAGACCCTCACAGGAGCAGTTCTCTGGTGGAAGACCCACAGCCCACACCAGTCAGGGATGTTATTGGCAGACCGTCTCTACAGGAGGGATACCACATTGCCTTAGGGAAGGACTGTGAGGGGTCTTCTACCCTGAGGGGGAGGCGGTTTGTCTCTTGTCTGCTGATGAGCATTACTGAGAAGAGCCTGGCTCCCTCCTCGTGCCCTCCCACCAGAAATGAATACACACAGTGAGCTACCCCCAAGCCTTTTCTTTCCTAAGATTATTTTTCTGTATAGATAAGTGATTAAGGAGGACTAGAAATGCAATGGTCTTTTCCCAACTGAAAGCAAAACTGGAGGGATATGGGATTTTTCTTTTTAAATTGGTTTTATCATCCTTGCTGGATTTTCTCTCCTTTGTTTTCCTTCCTCTTGCTTTGTTTGCCAGTTTCTCTCATCTGGATGCTTTGTTCGGTGTAGTGGTATGAGTGTTACCCGCCGTGTTGGTATCGCATTGTCTCTCTCACCTAAGGAACTCTTCTCCATTTTTTGTCCAATTTTCAGCAGTTTTTTTCTTTCCTGTGGAAGACAGCCATGTCCTGTGAGCGTCACGAACATCACTTTTAAAGGAAGACCCAATGTTTTCCTCGTAGATCTTAAATAAAGTGGCCACCGTTAGCAAAACCCCTGCTAAGGTGCATTAAAAGAGTTACTTGCAGTGGTTTTATTTCTAAATGCTAATAGCAGGGCAGCAGCTCATGAATCATAAACGATGAGCTTCTAATTATGTGCTGGCATCTCAGTGGGATCCAGCCTAACACCAAAACTTCACACGCTCATGGAAAACACCCATGCCTGCTGGTGGAAGGGTCTGTGAGAGCAGAACTCAAACAGTACTTCCCAAGTTCTCCACGCCATTATTGGGGTGAATTGCCTCCCTTCCTGGCATCCTTCTTCCAAGGAGGCGCTACGGTGTGTGCTTTTGCTTCAACCAGTTTTCTCTGGAGTCAGATTTTAGATGGCAGAAAGCTTCAGCTCGTCTGTAGGACTGTGTGCAGTCTGTGGTGTTACAGGTCATGAATACCTCGTGTAATTAGTGTCCCCTCCATTTCTACTTGCTGACATGACTTCTGAATTTAAAATACAGCTGGCATATGTTTAGTCTGGAACCGAAGGCCTTTTATCTAATTTTTCTGTGATGTAAGCTGGCATCAGTGCTTTTAAAAAGCCTGCTCTTTTTTCCAGTGGATATTTACAGTTGTCTGGGACTGGGAAAGTTTGTTTTGGACAGTGTAGGTACTGCGATAGAGCAGCTGTGAAAGATTCCTTGTAAGTGCAAGTGGCAAAGACTGGGGGAAGATGAACTCTATCTGTCGTGTTTTTACAGCATCTTACCTTGTAGGCCCTAGAAAGAATCGGCTTATTGATGTGGAAGCAATTAGCCTTCCCCAGCCTTGAAATAACCTGGTGGGCGATGTTCTTCTGAGGCACAACCTTATTCTCCAGAATAAAGTCTGAGTAAAATGTGACACGATGCTTCCTGCAGATCCCCGGCTCTGGAAATATGCCTCTTTGGGGGTGATACCTCTTCACGCGGCTTGGTCACTGGGTCTCATGTGGCAGCTGATCCACAGATATTTTTCAAAGGAGTCATTTCCTACTTCTGTGCTCATTTCGACCCTTTTCACTAGACCCACTGATGTCAGTAGATGCCCTGGCTCCTAACACCCTGTCTCCTGGAGGGAGATCGGCGTCCCCAGGACAAGCCGCAGTCTCTGCTTAGGGCTGATTGGCACTGTGGGATTTCAGACAGCAGTGATAATTAATTTAGTGGAATGGATCTATGAGTAACTCTGTGCGTTTCCACACAAGCTATTATTCAACGATCCCCAAGCAGTTTTTGCAATTAAGAATTAATAAGAGTCACATCAAGTCTGCAAAGTACATAATGATAATATCACTAGCCATATAATGATAGTTATAGTCTATAGAATAGTACATAATGGTAATGTAATCTATCACCGAACGGTCTCTCTCCTCACCTGCTCACACATCCCATTCACCAAAACTGTAAACCTGTAGCTCTCTGACGCGTGGAGCACAGTGGCTGCTCCACCAGCCCGACGTCGATGAGAGAACAGAGAAGCATCTCCTGACTTCACGTACGTGCTAGCTAAGCCCCTTCCTTGCAAAGCGACAAACACACACCCTACACAGCATTCAACCCTGCTGTGGGTACTGGGGTCTGCTGAGGTCTCAAAGTAAAGTTCGGTGCCTAAGGACCTTGCACAAGAGTCTCATGGGGTCACACGCTGCGCTGGGCAGGGTGAGACCTGCCAACGGTGCTTTGCCTAGTCCATCTTTCTGTCTTTGTCAGAGAAAAGCACCTAGAGCTTCCAAGCGGTGTGTGCCACAGTCACAAGGTGAGGAGCACAGTGCGCTGTATTGTGTGCTGTGCTTCCTTGTGGCCACCCTCCTGAGACCACTGCATCAGCCTGCAATGCGACCGAGCTCTCTCTTTTTCTATTCCAGTTTATGCATTAAGTTGCATAAAAATTGGAACGGACCGTCCCCTCAGCTAGATGTTTTCCTGCTTTGAGTGAATGCAGCATGCACAGCCCGTCGTGGAGTGTCACTCAACTTGTACCTATCCTTTGGTGCCTGTTTTTATCTAGGGAAGGCTGGAACACGCCCTGAAACCTGCAGGATGCCAGCCCTTGTTAGCAATTGATGCTCTTCACCAGAACAGAGGGAGGAAGAATATATAAGAAGAAACTATTAAAAGTTGTCACCTCTCATGGTCACATTTTACCCAAATAGCTCTTTTTTTCTTTCTGTTTTCAGTGACAGGAGTACCACTACCCGCGATGTGGTGACAAGAACGACCACATTCCTGAGCGCTGTACAGTGCCACGGGTAGAAACTATTTAGCCACAAAAAGCATGCTTTTAAAAATACTGCTAAGTTCACGTTTCAGATTACTAAATCCAGATATTTCCCAACTAAGTAATTCCCCAGTTCTCTGATACTGGGACTGGAGTGCAGCAGGCATTAGGTCTGAGAGCAAGTGTTGAGTCAGCACTGTAATACACCAGGCTCACCAGGCTTTGCCCTGCTTATGCTGTTCTTTGCTTACACAAATAAGAACTCTTTTTATAAACTGCTCTTACTGAACCCAAATTTTTAGGACAGTCTCTTCTACCTTGAGCTCATGTATAGCTTTTTTAGAATCCCTTCTTTTGCAAACAATGCAAATACAGAAGCCTCTCAAGTATTCAGTTAAAAAGATATCCCTGTCTCATTCCAACTTACCCAAACAGAGTGTGTACAGGCATTGTGACACAGTTTCTGTTTTATCTTTCTGATTCTTTTATTGATTTGGGGGATTTTCTTTTCCTTCTTGGTGCTGGGTTCAATAAACTGCTGTCTCTCTAGCGAAGTTGCTTCACTGAATGTTGAACTCTCAGTGAGAGCTGTTTGCTGTGCTTGATCTACAGGCACCAGCCCTAAATGACTCAGACCCTCACTGAGAAAAGAGACATTCCTTTGGTGATCACTGGAGATGCCTGACATTACAGAAAGCTGGAAAACACTGTGACCAGAACTCTGCTGCAAGAGCAGCAAACCCCCCCGATTGTCGTACTTTAAATCATGTAAGTTCTAGGCACTAGAGGAGTCACTTTAATTTCTCTGGTGTAAATGAAGTTCTCCCTTTGTAAGGAAAATGAATGTTGCCATGGTTTGCTAATGGCTTTTCAGTCTACAGCAAAGTGGGCGACGAATGGGCTCGGTATGTGATCGCCATTTCTTCCCCATGCCTTTGAACGGCAGGCACTTCACATAAAGGGTGGCATTAACACGAGCCCAAAGGCACGGGGCAACAGCTTAGTCCCTCAGGATACCAGTGCTTTGAAATCACTTTAAGAAAGGGTGCACCCCTGCAGCCTGGGATGGAAACTGTATATTTTCTTAAGCACATAATAGCACAGGCATCCCACTGTAAGACTGGCACCATTCATCCGCCGAGGGAGTGAAACTCCAGTTTGTTTTCATTAATTCATGCAGGAGCAGCCCATGTCTGGTATGCACAACCTACATTCGCCAGTTTGTGTTTAAGCTCTGAAAAAGAAATGCCTTCCCCCTTTATTGCTACAGTTGCTTTAAATTAAAATGGGGAAGAAACAGAATGTTTGCTAACACAACGTTTCCATTATTTCTCTTATTCAAAAAGCTTTATGAACATGCTGATGTATTTTGTAAACATCATAAATTCTATCTAGTGAATCAGTGGGAAAACATAGCCCCAAGGCTCAACTCTGTGGTGTCTCTCTGAAACTATACTGCTGAAGCTGTGCTAAAACTGTCATAAAAGTGAGGAGAAAAAACCTCCCAGCAATTGCTTGCACCATTTTAACACCAGCAGGAGCGTCTGTGCTCCAAAGAGAACGTCCTGGTAAGTGCTTGCAGAGCGAAAGGCGCTGCGTTTCTTTACACAAACGAAGGACAGAGCACTAAAGGTCAGATGTGAAGCTTTGCCAAATCGCTGCCTTCCCATGGATTTTCCAGTATTTTAAAAGAGCAGGGTCTAGACAGCTTCTGACACGGAAAAAGAGCGCTGCTTTGACAGTCTGTGGAGCTCTGAAGGACCAGTGCAGCAAACCATTCTTATTGAATTGAAGGGATGAGTCCTACAAAGGCAGAGATCCGGGCAAACCTTCAAGGTCCTAAGTGACAAAGAAAAGACTTCTTCCTCATCAGTGGAAATTGCGGGTTCCAGACTACATTGATTTTCCATCCTGGCCTCTGCCAACTGCAATAATGACAGTGTCAGTCAAACGCTGGGGCTCTGGAAGAGCAGTACTCTGCTGCAGGATGTTCCCAAGGCCGGCAGTCTCACTAGGAAGTGTATGTGACATGCTGAACGAGGATGAAAATCTAGTGCAGAACTGTTTTCTGACTTGTTCTGTTGGGGCTCATTAATGGTCTCAGTGACTAATGAGAACGAAAGCGCCTGTACCACACGTTGCTACGGTTCACGAAGGCGTAAGCTGGACTGGAACCGCATAGCGTATGGCAATCATAATACAGCCATCTGCAGGGAAAGGATGAGGTCAGAGCTCCCTAAAGGTTTTCAAGCTTGTTTCTGTCACCATATCTTCTAGTTTCTGTCAACATATATCAGCATATGTCAACATGTGTCAACATACCCATTACTTTAGTTGAGAGTGGAAAGCTGCTTAGTAAAAGTGTCTCAGAAACATCATTATAAAGACCAGTCTAGGCCTGCAATCGTGTTGAGTTTTCCTCTATAGGAAAGGGTTTTTTTCATGGGGATATTCAATGAGAACATAAAATATCTCGGGCACGGTGTACTGAAATCTGAAAGAATAATTCAGGAAATTTTTAATAAGACTCTGTTTTGGTAAATCTCTTTCTGTTAGGAAAACGATAAAAACATTTCATGGCTCTAAGTATTGAGAGGAGCTGCTTTTTACTTTTCTCTTTGAAAAATCAGTTTGCTGTCCAGAATTGCTTCTGCTATCGTCAGGGAAACCTTGACGGGAGGTTTTGAAGGATGCTGTTGAAGGCATCCTGAAATGCGCATTAAATAAGTCAAGGCTGAATAGCAGCATTAGGTTTGTATTGCCAGGGTTAGCTTATATTTATCTTCCAGAAAAACCTGTTGGCTTTAAAATACGATTTGAAGCTTAATCTTTGGCCGAAGTGCAAGCACATGACAGTTCCTCGGCCTGATTGTAGTTTGAAAGGAATCTGTTGCTTTGCGTTTGCTTTGCCTCAAAGTAATTTTTAGGAGCATTATAAAATATCGTTTCACCTGCTTCCAAATTCTCAGCAAACAGCAGTGCTTTGCTCCTTTGAACAGTCTGCTTCAGTAGATTGCATCTTACATAGGACCTCTTTGTATGGTAATATTTTCTCCATCCGGGCCAATGCTTTTGCATCGTGGACTCTCCCCTTCAAGTTCTTTGGCCTCTCTGCATTTTATTGCCAAAGTAACGTTTACTCATCTTTGACATCTGAATGGACAGGCAATGAGATCGAAGTATGGCTGCAGAGCAGCAGAACAAGAAAATGAGCGTGATACCTGGGAGCACGCGCTGACACGGAACGGAGCGGGAGAAGGAATCTGTCTGAATATTCAAATTTTAAAAATTCAAAGCAAAAATAAGGGTCAGAGAGGCCATTCAGCTTCATGAAAGCAGACAAAAGAAAACAAAAAGAGGTATTTTAAAGGAAGTGCTGAAGGGAAAACATGACAGCTCTAGTCGGTTGTGCAATAGTTTTTAAAGGCAAGCAGATGAAGTCTCATTTGGAACACACAAAGCTTCAAGTGACAGGGAACCACACGTTCCTGTACTGTAGGGCACAGTCGTTAAGTGGTCGGGAGATGGCTGTAACGGCCCAATCATTGTCTTCCTTTCCCCCTTTCTATGATCTTACGAAAATAGTTTTTTAATATTGGAGTATCTTTCTGTGGAAGCTGTAAGAGCAAAGCAAGTTGTTCACACTTGGTGTATTGTTATTCTCTTTCTCAACTCTGTTTAGTAGCCTTATCCAAGTACGTAACAGTGCTCCTGCTTTTAAGCGTGCTTGCGTCCAAGTCATGAGTGTGTCGCACACACAAAGAGGATAAAGTCAAAAGTTAATGAGATGTGATTTGCAGGGAACAAAGGTACCTGCTATACTCTCCACATGGCTACAGCTTCTTGTCCCTTCAGGGACTTGAATAGCTCCTAGCCTCGTGGAATCATGATGGGGTTGGAAGGTTCCTCTGGAGATCATTGAGTCCAAGCCTTCTGCTGGAGCAGACGAATGAGATGACAGAGGAACACGTCCTCACTCTTCAGCACTAATACTGCACAAACTGAGAGCAGCGTGACTTTTCACATAAACTGTGGCACAAACACCATTAAGCCTGTGATGCGAAAGCCTGCCCTGAATTTAATTAGTTCTGGAAAACTTAACAGCCACTCATGGCTGATTAAGGAACGACACAATCTATTTCTCTGTTGAAAGTACTAGTGCTGTCAAAACCCTCGAGACAGGCTTAAATCAGACGCATCAAGCTTCCTGTGAGTATATACTCTGTTTCCTGGACATCAACTGAGACTGCTGAACCGATGCACAGGAGACACTGGGGGACTTCCTCTGACAGGGCAGTCAGGAGCAAACCCCAGTAATCTGCTCTGCCTGCGACACCTTCTCACTGAGCAGAACAAGGGCATTATCAGGACTTTCTGCCTGGGTGGGGAATCACACCATGCTGTGAGGAAAGGTCTCAGAGGCAGAAACGTGGGCAATAAATAACAATTGATGAGGACGAAAGAGCCAGGTAACCTCCAAGCTAGACTTGACCAAGCTAGTGCCAGAGGCAGGATCGTTAACTAGATAGACCTTCATTCTTGCCCAGAATGGTGGCACCCGGATCCTTGTGAAATGAAACCATTGAATTTTCCAGATAAAAAGGTGCAGAAACGCGTGACGTGGGTGAGAGTCCTCCAGAACCTGGTCTGCTCCTGCATGAGTGTGCTTTTTTGCTCCTTGTCTTCGAACACAACACAGCACTGCTACCTTCTGCAAGGAGAGATTCCTTCGAGTGCTGCGGGCTTGCCACAGAGAGGCCATGCCAGTTTCTTTCTCAGAGAGCAGAGCAGTCTGTCCTCTCCATGGTGCAATAGAAGCGTGTGAGAGCATTAGCAGGCCTGTGCCGCCTTAGTGCTGTTCTCCTATCCAGGAACATGATCTTTCACCCCAAACCAGTCGTCCTGGCATTTCTACCCTGTAAATAACAGCACTCTGCAGGACTGTGTTTCGCCTGGATGTCACTTGGTCACGTTCACACACTTACAGAGCGGTGGCTGGTTTTGGTAAGAGATAAAAATGAGAACTAAACAAGACTTCCCTGGCAGAAGTCTCTGCTTTCCAACTATGCAGAGACTGAGCCATTCAAATACCAAGGAGCAAAGCTGTCAAGAACATCCCATCTAGGTCAGCTGGCTTTGGACTGTAGTGTTTCATTGCATAGCTGCCTCAGGAAGATCTCTCATTTCAAAGCACATTATCACCCTCTCCAGATTTTCCTGGTGGAAGTATGTGGGGGTAGCATATTTGTGTTGGCCATACCAGTAAAAAGATCAGAACAAGCACCAGCGTTTGGAGTAGTTTTCATTGTGCAATTTCTGCAGTGGAACAACTTCCTCTCCTTATTAAGCTGGGCTGATTTTAAGAGACACTTTTCTTGTGGAAACAGTTTCCCCACTCAGAATGCCCGACTTTCGGAGCAGAGACCTTAGGTTAATAGAAAATCTGACAATCAACAGCCTATTTCTTTAAAGTCAATATTGTCCATTAAATGTTCTATTTTGGGGGGAAAAGTAATTGTTTGATGTTTCTCTGTGCCGTTCAGGAGGGCATACATTTCCTCTGCGTTTTCACCTTCACAGTGCAGGAAAAGGTCTCCTAGTAACGTGTCAGCGATGCAGCCCTCTTCAATTCACTTTATGTTCAGGCAGCATCCTAGACTCCCTTTATCATAAAATTGTCCTTAGTGTATATGAGGCCTAAACATCTCTTCCTCAAAGAGATAAAAATGTAATTAAAGTCTGATATGATTCACTGTTGGAGATGGAACATTAAACTAAACGGCTATTAAATTCCAGTCTGGTGTTACCAAGTCTAGTGTAAATCATGTTATTTAATAACCTCAAAACTATATTTCTTTTAATTGTCTTCTATGCAAAGAGCTAAGCATTAGCATCATCTTATTTATCTTTGATGTTGATGTTTTTATTGCTGTCTGTATTCATTTTTTAACGTTTGGCTAGGACTATGGGTTGTTTTGGATGACAATTGAGTTTTTCCTACCATAGCGTGGCTCTAGAAGCTGTGACTTTAGAAATACATGTTCTGTTCTCTCAAATTGCACGAGCTCACAGTCATTGCTGAAAGATTTGCTGTAAGATTTGCCATTTACTAGTCTAGTTCTAGCACAACCCATTCAGATTATAAGCTCACATTATAATATTACTACTATATTTTTATAGAGACTCAAGCTTCATGTAAATTTTCTTAATCTTTACAAATTCTAATCTGTATAATTTCAAAAAAGTAATTATTTGAATTTTGCAGGTGACGACCTCCCGTCAAAGTGCTTTGAAAAGAGGAGACCAGTGACTGTTCCTTTTAGTTCCCATCTTCCCATTTATAAACAGATTTGTCAGAAGTGCTCTCTCACAGAAGATTCACAACAGTACAGTCTAGAGACGAGCTAGAACAGAGGGAGTCCAGATTATTACTCAACAATCGCACGTCCTTTCAAAGCCGTGCATGCAGTTTATTTCGGCTCATTCCCACAGATTACTCCAGCTGCTAATCCCATAAATGCAGAGCATTATTCTGCTTCTCGTGTTTCTGGTTCTCCTGCTCTGGAGTTTCTCAGCATCTAATTCTGCATTCAAAATGCTAATGATTATTGTTGCTTGCATGCCTGGGTTTTCCAAGCTCTGTTTGGGTGACCCTCAGTACACCAGAGCCTTTCCTCTTCAGGATGAAAAGCAGACAGTTTGGTCTTGGTCACCAGAGCTGTCTTACTTTTCCTGCATCGCTTCCAAAGAGCCTTCATTTTAGTATGGGTTCAAATTTTTAGGGATGATTCCTTATGGGAAAACAGTACTTGGTGAAAATAATTCCCTTCCAACTTCTATAGGGTTCACTATCAACAGCAGAGCTATGGTTTGAAAATTATCAGATTCTCAGGTGCTAATTGTGCTGCTTTCATGCCAGACAGGTATTTTATTTTGAAGCTGGAGGCAGCTTTCCTAGCAGACCTCCTGCATCAGTGTTCTGACTCCACAGGTGGTTGGGGGACAGAGTCCATGAAAGGGAAGGTCCTTCCTGCTTCTTCTTCCGTCTTTTCTTTTTCTCCAGTACATCTTGAGAGGCAGAGAGCTCCTCTAGAAGAGAGCTTGCCCCCAGCCCCTTGGCAGGGAGGGTGGGGGAGAGGGAAGCAGCAGCTCTCAGCCCCCTGCCACTGAAGGGTGGAACACAGAAGGAGACTAAGCCTGGCTACAGCTCTGCTGCAGGGGCTGCCACAGCCCTCTATTGCATGGGAGCTCAAACACACAGAGGAGACCTGTTTGGGCTGTGGCCAGCACCAGCTCACCCTAGCTCCTGGCAGCAGGCTGAAGAGATGAGCCCCTGTCCACACCTGCAGCCTCCTTCTGGAAACTGGGGTGCAAGCGTGTGTGGTGGCTTCCATGGTCATGAGTGTTGGGGTGCACTCTCTTGTGCAGAGTACCCATCGAAGGCCAAAACCCGATGTGCCAAAGGACATTAGAAAACAGAAACACAAATCTTATTCTGCTGCTGAGATTCATTTGTTACAGGAAATCAGCCCAACGAGTCCTCTTCTCTGACACCGTGACTTTATCTCATTTCATGCATTCTAATAACATAAAAAGAAAATACAACCGTAGGCACTATCTCTCTGTATTCCTGATGAGGCTCTGTTATTACACACTTGCTCCATAAATTATCTGTTGGCTCCAAGCCTGCACACGATGCTCTGGCCTCCAAATTGCCAGAAATACAGGGGAACTCAGCAAACTGTCGTTGGTTAACCCAACAGCTGAAATTTGGCGTGTCAGCACTTGATTGGTAGATTGCCATCTAATAAGTTAATTTAGTAGATAATAGATTTAATTACTTGAGTCTCTGCTTTCTGTGCCATCCGCCAAGCTGATGAGTAGCCTACATTTTTGCTGACACAGCCAGCAGTTGTGATGGCCCTTACAGTAGCACAGCGCTTTTTGGCCAGGACGGGAAGAAGTCTGTGAGGATTCTCAACACTCTCTTCAGGCTCAGCTACCTGTTGAGGCACCACTGTCTCTCAATAGGATATTAATAAGCTATTTCAAAGGCCTGATGCTCACAGTGACCAGAAAGACAAGACAAAACCTGTCATCTTTAATTCACAAATGAGGAAAGAACAGTTCTTTTCACCTTCGAAATTACTGGGTGAAAGCACAGCTGATGCTGCATTGTCTGGTGAAAGTAAGGATGCTGGCTTCTCACCTCAAAGAGAGGCAGCAACCTCTCCTTTCCGAATAAGGAGTCACAGAGAGCTGAAACTGAAACAGCTGCAGGCAATTGACTGTACCGAACTAACTACTTGTTGGCAGTCTTAACAGGGACAGCAGGAAGGATAAACATCTCTTTATCCTATAATTAATTATTGCTCCTATTGTTACTGCTATGGGGAGTTTGAATCTCCGTGCCGAGCTGCATGCTGTGCTAGCACAGCCAAACAAATGAAGGCACAGACCTCGTCCTTGGGAGCCCACGATCCCAAAATAGCCCACTGACAGACATGGCGCTGTAGGTGAGGGCGCTGGTAACGGATGGTGGAGGACTGCTCTCTGCCAGTGCTGCACTGGCTCCGTGGTTAATGCTTTGCCAGGCTGATGGTCTGGAACACCTCATTGCAACACATCCTGATAATGCTCAGAAAGAGAGAGAACTTCTGCTTAACAAAAAATAACCGATCTGAAGGCCCTTTCCATAACGCTGTGTTGGAGGCCTTGCAGTCAGGAAAAGCAAGGAATTTGGAGACTACGGTCATCGTTCAGCTCCTGCGTCAGTCTTCGTATGTTACACTGGTAAAGGATTTCCCTCGAGTTCTGACTGTCTTTTGGCACCCTTTCCAGCCTTCTACTGCTTTCATTCGGCATGCCTGTGCATTTTCTGCGGACCTCATCTGTACAAGTCTGTTCTGAACAGGCAGAGGGGTAGGGGGGAGTGAAGCAATACGAACAGACGGCAAATGTTCCCATAAGACAATCTGAAATATCACAAAAGATTTATGTTTCCATTTGATGAGACGGTTAGCCCGAGCGTCTACCTCCTTTGCATTTCCAATCCTAGCTACTACCACGTGCCTGCTAGAGGTAGGAGAAAACAACGTGGATAGTCGTCGTTATGGGTCACAGAAGGCTCTGAAAGTATGCACATTAAAATACTGAAAATGCATTTATTCAGTACGTCTCCAGTTACTCCTCTTGTTTAACAAGTGCTTGTCAGTCACAAAGGCATTGCGGTGACATCTTTCTCTTCACTGCAATAAAGACGACAGGAAAGGACTCCACTCATCCTAATATTTTTGTCAACAAAGGATTATGGACCACGTCAGTTATCCTACCCCTCACCAAGCACAGAGCTGCATTGTAAAACACAAGCACCAAAACGCTATGGCGTTCACGCGGTGAGGTTTTATGAGCATCCCTTTTCCCAGTGCCAGGCAGAAACAGAAGTCCCTGTTTGTGTAACAGAGAGGCACGTAACACAACCGAGGGTACTCATGGTGCTCTGAGGAAACGGGTGGGTTATTACCACACTCTTTCCTTTCTCGCCCCTGCTGCTACTGACAGAACAAGCCAACAAGATTTCAATATTCAAAACGCAGGGTAAGCACTGGAAATTGAAGAGCTTTTGTCAGTTCAATTATTCACCCATTTACTGTAAAGAATGCAACACACTGCAAACGATTCCCCTTGCCTTTAATTTTCTACGGAGTGAAAGCGGGCTTCTTACAGATCCGTTACAGAAGAACAATGTTGTCACGGATTAATACGTTTGGCTGTTGGATTTGACAGCAACTCAAGGTTTATTACTAGCATAAGGTAAACCAAAGGGCTGAACTTGGGCAGCACTTACTGATTAACCAATTTCAGATCCAGCCGGTGACTGACTAGAACAGCAACTTAACCAGAAATCCAAGAGCGGCAGAATTCACGCTAACTCAGCACAGAGCCCTTTAAATCAAAGACACAACTTCATATGGACGCACAGACATACACACACAGAGTCAGACAAGAGACTAGGGTCAGCCCGACCCTAGTGAAATCACTACACGTTCAAAGACAGCGCCTAAAGCCACACACCCAAGTAGGTTGAGTTTAAAAAGAAGAGCCTACCTCGTGGCCAAAGTTGTCCTTTCCAGGTTTAATGCTCGCAGCGCATCGGCCTTACTCAATGGGCAGTACTTGAATCCCAAGGATGTGGTCTTTGCCCAGGCCTGGTGTTGTTCTCACTGAACTGTGATGACAACTCGCTGGACCTCAAATAGGGATTTAAAAATTGAAGCCCCTTATAGGCTTCGAGACAGTTAACCCTTGCCAGACACTCCTACATTTCAGTCTGGCTCAAATTGCTTACACGCATCCAGAGTTTGCTAGATTTGTAAGGTTCTTGCACACTTCCATTAGCTGTGCATGCCCGGAACGCACTAGACCTTGGGTCTCAGGTTTCCCCCGTGGGTCCCTGGGGCAGCTCAAGGGCCATGCCCTCAGTATAAATGCACCATAAGAAGGCCCAAGACAATAAGGAGGGGAATTGGAGCCAGGTGCCTTAAAGAAGTGTCTCTGGTCCCCTGCTGAAGTTAATTACTGTCCACACAGACTAGGAGAGGCAAGAGCCGTGAGCATTAGGGTTGTGCCTTAACGCACGAGTACAGTCTTTTCACAACCAGCACTCGGTTTTCTAATGGATTGCTACGTGATCTGCACCGGGGAGAGATGCTGAGAGACCCATCAGCTGGAGGAAACTGTGCCACACAAATGCCGTGGAAGCAAGGCTGTGTGCTTGTAATGCATCACGCAGGCACGCTTTGGTGTAAAGCAAAATACTGCATTCATAGACTCACAGAATCATCCAGACTGGCAAAGAACTTGCAGATCATCGAGTGCAAATATTAACCCAGCTCTACCAGGTTCAGCACCAGACCAGGACTCTAAGCAGCATCTCTGAATGATCTTTAAATGCATCCAGGAACAGTGACTCAACCGCCTCCCTGGGCAGCCTGTTCCAAGGCCTGACTACCCCTTTTGGTGGACTGCTTTTCCCTGATTTCCAGCCTAAACCTCCCCTGGGGCAGCTCAAGGCTCTTCCCTCTAGTTCTATCACTAATCATCTGCGCAAAGAGGCCAGCATCCACTTCCCTACAAGGTCCTTTTAGGACATTGTAGAAGGCTGTAAGGTTTCCCCTCAGCTTCCTTTTCCTCAGCATAAACTGACCCAGCTCTCTCAGCCACTCCGATGTGATGTGATTGTTCCGTCAGCGTGAGTTTATCGAGGTGAAGTCAAAGGAGACCACGCAGCGAGTTATTCAGTCACGTAAAGAGTTTTTGTGTTGACTTTCTGACAAGCTGAGAAAAAAGTGCAGCGTTCACTGGCAGGATGAATTCAGATGATGTAAGACCCAAAAATACATAGGAGGGAGATTTCCAGAAGAATCTGAAGTTTTAAAATAAAGGTGCATGAGTAGCTGTGGAGGCAGTCAAGCGAGCACCAGAATAAGCCACAAAGATAAACAAGAAAGAGCACATCACTTTTACCTGCCTGTCTGCCTCAGTCAGTGGGATTATTTCTGACACAGCAGCAGACTGCTCGTAAAGGCCCCCCATCCTGAGTTTACAGCACCCTTTGCAAAAAAGTGAGAAGCACAGTTAAATCTGACTGAAAAGCAGACTGAAATCTACAGAACCAAGCCAAAGAAAATGATCAGCTGTAGAGAAATTGAATCCAAGAACTCTCTCTCTCTCCACCACAGCTACAAGCCCTAAGCATAATGTTATCTTTCACAAAGCATGAGCTTTTCAGTGTGTCCTGCGTATCAGGAGATGTTAGGAAGCAACTTGCTTGCTATAGAAGTGAAGGCAAATTATCTGCTTGAATAAAATGGCTTTGTAGAGTTGGGGTGGGAGAGAACTTGCCTTCACCTAGAAAAAAAATGACAATGAGATTAGAAGGCTTAATTGTGTACTTGTCTTCTTCAGACTGCTTGAGTTTGCAGTTCAAAAGGGGTGGTACTGCATCCCACACTGCCTCTTCTGCAATCTGTTCAGGCAAGGACCCTCCATCTGCTAGGCTGAAGCAGACCTCCAGTTGCTTATGTGTGTTCATTCACAGATGTAGGTAGGAGGTTTGACTGCAGGTTTCTAACACTCAGATCCAAGATTATGAGACACATTTGCAAACACACTTGCATACAGCAGAGTCTTATCTGTTTGCTGGGAAATGCTCTATTGTTTGACTTGCAAAGCAGTTCCACTGGTAGTGATCCTTAGGAATGTAAGATGAACGTTAGTTCCGTGTAATTGAGAACTGTAAATGCAGGATGACAGAAAGCATTAAAGACAACGTCCCTTAAATTATGATACCAAACATCAGAGTTTGAGTGGAGAAAGATCTGCCGTGGGAGTTTCTGTCAAAAAAGCCCCGTTTCTTAAACCACAGCGATTGCAGGACTTGAAAATAACGCAATTACTGCTGATTCCTCAGGGTTCTCTACAAGGAAACCATTTGTGTGCTTCTCTGTAAGAAAAAGACAGACTGCCGCATCAGTTTGATCACAACTGTGATGGTTTTTGGCCTTGCCTCAGGAATTCCCCCTGGTGCTGACAGAGGGTTCTTGCCATTGAAAAGTGTGGAATAGAGCAGAGCTGGAACAGATGCACCAGCATCCCTGGAGGTGTCTAAGGACGGCTGGATGTGGCACTCGGTGCCACGGTCTCGCTGATGTCGTGATGTTAGGTCATAGGCTGAGCTTGACGACCTGAGAGGTCTTTTCCAGCTGCAGTAACTTGGTGATTCTGTAACTCGTTATTACCCTGTGTTGGCAGGAAGATACTCTGTGGGAAGATGTTACTATGATATTTAGCAAAATATAATGTGAGATCTTCTTTCTTCTCCACCAGCTGCAATAGCTCGTCAGATCGCAGTGCACAATGACAGAAAGGTTCACTTTCACGTGAAAAATTGCAGGACAAGTCTAAGAGATCTATTATCTGTGGGATTTGTGGTTCATTATTGGACACCTAAGAACAGTCATGACGAATCCTGGGCCTTTCTTAACAAGGTGTCTGAATGGCATGAACAGCAGCATTCATCCAGCCACAGAGGAGATCTGAAGAAGCTAACAGTGCAGCCAGTGGGATAATGGGAGGAAACCCCAGAATGCATACATTAAGCTGCTACTTATCACCTAATTATCTTCACACTCCTTTTGGTTCCAGAGCAGTGAAAGGACCCTCACGTCATGGGTTTCATTTTCTTTCCCTCAAAGTCACAACAGAAGTGTTCTAAGAAGTGACTGGGAAACAGTAGATGGGTTTGATGAAGAGAAAGACCATCATCAAAAGGAAAGTACCTTGCATGCTGTAAGGCTTCGAGAAGACAATCTGCAATTTCATGGCCGAAAAGCCAGGTACAAATACCCTTTTGGTATTTGTATCAGGCCATTCAACATGAATCTGTTTACACGAGAAACAACCACTCAGAACTGATTTTGCTGTCTCCTGCTGCATAGACTTTGTGAGTAAGTGCAGTGATGAGTTGGTTCAGGTGGGAAGCTTGAAGAAAAAGTGAATTTTGATTGGTTTTCATAGCATTAGCTGGACAGATTTTGAGACTCTGTAACCAAACCAGAGTCCTGGGTTGATGGTTGGACTCAATGGGCATCTTCTAATCAAACCATTCTGCGACTCTGGTGGTGACAGCTGATCTGCTCAACCTGCTGATGCCTCACTGTCTAATACTCCACACTCCACTCTCACTACAAAGAGTCTGTAGTGAATACTGGAGCATAAGGCTCACTGTAGATCAGCTGAAATAAAATAATACTTAGAGTATTTCTATCTACATTTCTCAGGACTGGATGACACAGACCAGGTCATCTGCACAGTTTCATTTCTCTCTTGTGATGTTCACAAGTGTCCTGGCAGTGAAGAGGTCAAAAAAACGTAGCAATATAGTTCGTTCCACAAGCGCTGGTGACAGGCACACTCTAACATCCAGAGGCTGTCTCACCGCCGCTGAGTGCTCAGAAAATGGGAGCTGACTTGTGACATTTTATTCCCATTTATCCTGTTAGTTTGCCTGCCACAATCACTCCATCGTGACCAGCAAATGTCCTGTGAAAGTGGTGGAGATCTGCACGGGAAAAGTGGCAAACATTATGGCAAACTTGAGCAGGCAGAACATTTGAGGAGCAAATAAATTCCACAGATGGCTTTGAAATTCTTCCTCAAGAGGGATCTCAGGATCACAATCCCCTCCATTGCAAAGCTGTGCCATTTATCCCAGCATCCAACTGTTTTTACCACTGGAAATTATGCCCTGAACGTCCGTAAAAACGAGTCAAGTCCATTATGTCATTACATACCCATCACGGAGCACGGATAATTCCCGCTCCTTCCGGTATCTCGAGAAGAGCTGCCAGACTCTTTAATTTTGCTGTTTTGTTTTCTGAAACAGCTGAAGCAAATTCTTCATTTTCTGGGCTTGGTCAGATTTTTTGCACCCCAGTTGCACTGATCTCTTGCCCTCTCTAATGGAACTGTCCATATATACGGGGAGGAAGGAATGACCTCTTGGGAGGGACGTGAGGATCTTGTCAGAAGATGCAGTGAGGAGAAGAGGAAAGCCACGGCCTAGAGCTGCCAAGAGCAGTACCCACGATATCACTGGATCGGCTGGAGAGCTGGGTAAAGAGAATCTTGATGAAGTTCCACAAGGGAAGCGTCGGTGCTGCCTCTGGGCAAGAGCAACCCCATGGATCAGTACAGGCCAGGGACTGGCCGACTTGAGAGCAGCTCTGAGGAAAAGGACCTGGGGCTGCTGATGGACCACAGGGTGACCATGAAGGAAAGCGTGGCCAGTCAGCCAAGCAACATTCTCCTCCCCCTCTACTGGTGAGGCCACATCTGGAATATTGCAACTGCTTTTGAGCTCCCCAGCTTAAGAGGGAGAGAACTATTGGAGTGAGTCCAGCAGAGAGCCACTGAGATGGTCAGGGGCTGGAATATCTTCTTTATGAGGAGAGGCTGAGAGAGCTGGGGCTGTTTAGTCTCAAGAGGAGGAGATAGGGGAAGATCTCAGAGATGTTTGTATCTAAAGGGCAAGTGTCAGGATGATGGAACCAGGCTCTTCTTGGTGATGCTCGGTGGTAGCACAAAAGGCAATGGGTTGAAGCTAAAGCATGTGAGATTCAAAGTAAACAGAAGCAAAACCTCTTTTTACAGCCCTGGCACAGGCTGCCCAGAGCGGTTGTGGAGTCTCTGTCGGCACTGAGAACCCACCTGGATGTGTTCTTGTGGGATCTGCTCTAGGAGAGCCTGGCTTGCAGGTTGGGGGGGGACTGGGTGATCTCCGTGCTCATCACAGGCAGCTGGACTAGGAGATTCTGAAAGGTATCTTCCAACTTGAATAATTCAGTGATTGCGCAGCACGCTCTCAGAAACCTGTGCACCTTGTGCAGGAGACCCATTCATTTCACACCGAGAGGCATTACCAACGGTAAGAGGCACTGCACTGCAAGAGCTGTACAAACACCTCCGTGCTGGTCTCAGCAGCTGCAGCTGTTTCAGTTTCCCCTTGGTAAGCTGATTTCTCAGCCTTTCTTTCACATGCAATGGACAGGAACCCAAAGGCATGGTCACTGCATCCAGACCCCTGCTCTTACAAGATGCATATACTATAAAGTTTCGTAACCACGTATGTTGTTGAATCTGCACCCTAGTGAAGTTTCTTACACTGCAAGAGCACCTCAGAAATGCTTCCCGTTGATGGTTCTAATTTTGGGCTTCCATCCAGCGGTGACCAGCTTATGCTCACGTATTACTTTTTCTATTCCTGGAGATGAGCTGCATTGCTTCCTAGCCTTCACTTAATGTAAGTGGCTTTTGGTCTTCTGCTAGAAGATAGTAGCTATCTATCTGCAAATCTTCCTTCCTTTGAACTACTTTAAATTGAGCTTTCTAGGAGGTGAGAGACTTAGTTACACGTGATATGCTAGGTAGGACTTATCTTTCTCAATAACCTTCACAGTCTGTTTCCTAAGATCACTGACCTATGCTATTTCTGCTATGGATAAAACCAGTTATGGGGTTTATTCCCATGTTATTTTCAACTGATAAGTCCTAGAGAGTTGTTTTCATTAGTCCACAAGTGCACTGCTTTGCACTACTATACTTTACCGAACTATCACTGCTCCAGCTTCCAAGGTCACCTGAGTCCAAAACTCATCCAGCTCACCCTCACACTGACAAAGCCTGAGAGCTGTGTGCCACCAGAAAAATGCGTTAGGGCACTTGCGTGTGCCAAGACAACAAAAGGAAATGGTGAATCAGAGCAGCTGCAGGGTAGATGTCTGAGGAACTCCCTTAGTAATCTGCTCCAGCCTGGTAACTTCCCTTTAAATGTAAACAAGTGTCTTCTCTCCACGTTAACCAACTCTTGTCTACCTTATCTCTCTGGGCTAGCATAGCTACATTCTGATGCAGTGTGACATCAGAATCTTCCCTCCAGTAGAGTAGTTCTGCCTCTTCATTATTCTCTCTGTTTAGGGTTTACAACTTGCGAACCAAACGCTTTGCTATATCCTGCTGGATACTTCTCTCAGGTACGACACCTTCGCAGAGTTAGCTTTCCAGATGTTTTTATACTGCAATGAGGGAATCTGGAAGTGAGGTACTCACACAGTCCTCTGCTCACATCTTGTCTCTTTAAATGAGAGAGGTATTATCCCTCCTCGTATTTAGGTCAAGCTGTTTGGCTCAAGACAGCTGCTGTCAGAATGAGTGACAACCACTGTGCTTTCTCTGTCGTGTGGAACTTACTCATTTCTCCCTTATTTCCTTGTTTTTCGTAATCTGCATAGGTCACTCAGCCCGATAGGATGCAATACGCTGTGGTTATGGAAACAGCAGCACTCTCATCACTGCAAAAATAATTGAGGTAAAAGTGATAACTGCAAAGGGTGTGAAGCGAAATACAACCCCAGATTGACCAAGACTGGGAAGGAGGAGGGGACACAGAAGTAAAGGAAGATTTAGGGACAGACAGGCTGTCTTTTCTGTGAACCTAATTGGTTTCCAGATTGTCATTACCAAGGAATATTTTCCTCTGAGTACTTTTTTTATCATCACTTCCAGACAATTTCTTCCTAAACTCAAAATTAAGTTCTGCTCCAAGTTCTCCCCTAGGTCCTTAGAGAGGACCGGCAGGGACCGCTGTGCAATAGCCCTCGTGAAGTGTGCGCACGCAGCATGCTTGCAGTACTATCACATTTTCATCCAGAATCCTAGAACTCTGTTTTGTGGTCGTGCACTGGCAAGTCCTGTGGAGAAGAGGAAACAAGCATTGCTTCCTCTAGTCTACCCTCTGCAGGCAAAGGACCAGCTGTTTCCATCGCTATAGAACTCAGCCAGTGGTTGCATGGCGCTCGGTGAGAACAGTTTGCTTTCACAGCACTGGCACCAGAGTTCATTGCTGCTTCATTGGCCGTTCAGGGCTATGGGAAGATCTGGACATTTCTTGTAGCAGATGAAGTAATTCCAGGTCATTAAAGCAGCTCGGGAATGTGTCTGGATGATCCAGGCTGCGTAAGGCTCCCAAACATTACGGTGTAAATGTCTTGTAGATATCTGCTGGCTGACTGTAAATAAGAGCAGCAACTCACTTGGAAAACAGACTTCACCTTCGGGGCGGCATTGACATCAGATGAGCCTTGAAGGGTTAGAGAGCTGTCTCACATGATGGAGATAATTAGGCACATTGAGTCATCATCATCGTGTGCCAGTGCTTCCACAGGAGCTTTTCTGTCAGCTGCAGCCAGTGAAAATCCTCCTAAGAAGTTAGAGAAATTTGCTCTGTCTTTAGAAAATTCTACCAGTAAAACCTCCATTTCATAAAAGGTCCCAAACGGCAGCTGCCAGAAGACCTCTATTTTAGATGACGCTGTTAATGCGACAGCTGGAAGAAATGGTGCTTGGCAAGAGCCAGCTTGGAATGTTGAGCAGATCCTTTCATAATTTACACCTTGCCATGCTCCTACACTCGTGACTGATGGCTGTCTGTGCTGGTAATGCATCGCCAAACAACACCGATGGTCCGAGAACAGCTAGGAAAGGGCTGCTTTAGGTACCTTCACACTGCGACTTCAGATGCTCAAAGTGCAACGAGCAGGTGTTGATGAAAGCGAAGAATTAACTGCCAGTAGCAGTCTGATACTGGCATTTTAAAGATGCAGGGGACTTCCAGAAGAATAGACCCCAACTGCTCTGGGTGCCATGCCCCCGGAGCTGAAATGAGCACCAGTGTTTGCATCTGCCCGCAAACAGTATTTCCTCTGCACTGTTCACTGTGATGGAGCCTGAGAGAAATTACTCATAACAATTTCCACCCCAGAGTGAGTCAGGAACTAGAAAAAGCAGATGTACCAAAGGAAAAATCTGGTGGGATGAAGCAATTTAGTGTTTTAGAGACAGAGAATATAACTAAATTCCCTGACTGACCGTGAGAGACAGCTGGAGACAGAAGTAAAACTGGACGGGCAACCTGCTGGAGCAGCTCCAGAGACGGACAAGGATGGTGAAGACTTTGGAACACAAGCGTTGTGAGGAGCAGCTGAGGGAACCGGGACCATTTAATCTGGAGAAAAGGAGGCTGAGAGGAAACTTTATTGCTGTCTGCAACTCTCTGAGGAGACTGTAAAGAGGAGAACATTGGTCTCTTCTCACATATAACCAACAACAAGAAAGAAGAAATGGTCTCAAGTTGCACCAGAGGAAGCTTAGGGTAGGCACTGGGAAAACTGTCTTAGAAGGGTCATCCGGCCGTTCCTGAGTTTCATGGCAGGCTGTGACCAGGCTGAGATGGAACATTCCAGCCTCGGTTTTGCAACACCAAGGCTTTTTAAAACTACTTTTCTTTTTAAAACTACTTTTGCTTCTTTTTGGAGAGCCGATTCGTCTCACAGAACTCAAGCAATGATTTAGAACTGCAGAAGCAACCATGCGAGCACGTCATGTGTGGATGGTATAACAGCTGGAAAATAACTACTCCAGCAAAACGCTGCACTGGTACTTTCTAAACACTACGCGTTACACGCAATGAGATAACAAAACCAAACGTCCCTGGCATCGGGGGTTTGGTTTAAAACTGTGTTTGCATTTGCTTCTGTTTCTGTGCCATCTCCTTTCTTTGTGCTCACAACTGTGCTAAAAAATTCCACAGTCCGGTGAGGCACCTGCTTGATCCTGACCCTTGGTAACTCCCAGCAGGCACAAGACACCATGGAGTTGGCCCATCAGCAGCTCGTTCTGCTAATAATCTCAACAAAACATCAACAGCCCGTAGAGCCGGTTACGCTTTCCCTGTGGGTGAGCTGGAACACGCCAAGGTCCCTTAGTGCACAGATCTGCAGTATCAGTAGAGAAGGAAATATAATTTCCCCTTAAGTACAGAACTCTGTGAGGGACTTTGATCAAGAGAGGAAAATACAGAAGGGTAAAAGGACCCAACTGATTTAGAGGACTAAGAGAAAGTCCAAATATCTTTGAATTAATTTCCATTATGTCTTTGTCCCGCTAACATCCCAGTTTGTTGTCTGAGTAAGGACTGCTGTTCAGGCTGCCCTGGGAAGTTTCTGGAGCTCTGACACGAGGGTACTTGCTCAGCCTGAGTTTGCTGCCATTGTCCCCTGCAAGCAAGACAAGCTTTATAGCAGTCCGTCAGACCCAAACACGGTGACATACCAAACTAAAACAGCACAGACCCACTGGCGTGGGAGCCAGCGGCTGATCCGGCACCAACCTGGCAACTCCACTGCCTCAGGAGGAGCTGCATTCATTCTCTTATCCTATCTCAGTATCTTGCAGAATGTGTTATACTTCATTTCTTCGTAAGCTAGCTGGCTGCGACAACACAAGTCTTTGGCTACATGGAATAAATCATGAAGTCAGTTTATTACCTGTCTGTGTTTTAATCTGGGAACAATTCTTCCAGACAACATTAACTCTATGACCACCCCAAAGTGCATAGAAGTCCCTAGAAAAACAGCCCTTTAATGTACCTCATTCACAATCTCCACACAAAAATAGAGATGAATGCCTATTGTCTCTTTTCCCTGCAGTATTGAGTGCGGTCGGACGGCAAACAGGATCCCCATGCGATGATAAATGTCAGAGTTTCAGCATTTGTTTTCAGTTCCTCATGTGAACAAAACAGCCTTTCAAGAGTTTTGGGGAGAGAAGAGAGAGGGCCAGTTTCAGAGGAGCTGATACTCAGAGCATGCATGAATACTCGAGACTGGAACCCACGCCTGGGGGAGCAGAGATTTAGCGCCTTATTTTCTGTGTTCTTAATGAAAACCCTTAGCCACAACTTTATCCGAAGTCGCCTGTGAACCTTTGTTCAGCATCTGTCCTTGGCCCAAACACATCTCAGACAGACCCCAGGTGTCACGAAGACAACTTTGTGAAATGTGTTGGTGTGAAGGGACTGGGTTTTCTACTTAAAGGTGTTTCGTTTCAGCAGTAACAGCCCCGGGCCCTGCCACGTTCAGGCTGGGGCAGGTGGCTCTGGGAAGGGGTGGTGGTCCCAGGGACCCAGAGCACTATTGCCCCCAGAGGACAGGGAACCCAGCTTCCCCACCTCTACTGGAATAGCACCCACGCGTTACCCATCGCCTGGGGCAGTTCTGTGAAACCCAAGCAGAGCTGCTGGCAGAGTCTGTTCCGCTGAAACAGCATCAGCTTTGTGACAGAGCTTTCAGATAAAAAATACTCGGGAAGCCTGGCAACAACTCGTCTGTGGGTCTGGTCTGGTGCACAGTAACGCTAAGAGGGGGCTCTCAGCCTGCTTTATGTTGCTCTGCAGGAGCATTCGCGAATAAGATTTATCCCGGGTTTCTGCAGAGTTTAAGGTACTTTTGAAGGACGGATTTTTTCAGCCAGGCTACCCTGCTGTCAGTAATGCTGAGCAGTCCCCACAAACCACCCCGTACAACTTCTCAAACAAGTTGGGTCTGGGTACGTCCCTTACAAAGAACCTCTCGCAGACACTTAAACCGCAGTGACCCACAGGCCAAGAACGAACAAACCGAACCACTCCCGCAAACCCTCGAGATGGATTTTGAAGAAATCTGCACCCCTGCTGCTCGGACCCTGACAAAACAGAGTGGCCATTTCTCACCCCTCGGCCGCAGGCTCTGGAATTGGGTAGGAAGAACCTAGTGTGGGCAGGGCAGGGCGCAAAGGAAACAACAGCACTCTGCAAATATTAGTCCTGGGGGGCTGAGTAATGGAATTGGAGAAGCACTGACAGCTAACTCACAAAGGAGGGGAGCACACCTCTTGGTGCCGGCTGCTGCTACTTTACAACTGACCTCCAGCCCAGCTCTTTTCAGAGCACAGGTCTGACAGATGAGCAATAATGAGAGTCCAGATAGTGCCCGGTACAGACTGCTGCTCGAGCAGCACAAAAGCCAGTCATCACACAGCGCTTGCCAGGCAGCTCTCAAAGGACATCACACTTAAAAAAAATTATCAAAGCACTCTGAGAGAGCAAGCAGAGTAAAGCTGGAACACCCCACAGCACAAAACTCCGGTCTGCTACACCTCTCCCTTTCGCCTCGCTCACAATTCCTCACTTTCTCTTTGCAAGACAGACTGCATGTATTCAACTTTATAAATGACAGATCTTCTGTTCAGAGAATGACTGTGAAGGTGGCTTGCACAGCAACATTGCATTTCTTGTCATACAAATGATCAGCCGCGGGTCCGTGGGACATTTTATACCCCTGCATCCGTGCGCACACGCCAGCGCGCTAGAGGCACCGACACCTGATTACGCTGAAGATAGCACTGCAGTGTCTGTGGGTTTGTTTTCACGGTTTAGGGATTTGATCCTTCAGTCAGCTTTCTAGTACTTAGAGATCCACACCACACTTTCACACCTTGGAGAGGAGAGAGAGAACTCACGCTGTGCACGAGTGCTCTGCTTCTCTGGCAGACTGATCGTGTTCACCTGCTTTTCCTGAAGGCTGGCATCATTTCAGCGCTCCGTGTGTTTTATGAAGTGCTTCACGTTTTGAAGCAGTGTGCAAATTTTAATCCTCACAGTGTCCTCATGACAACTGAGAGGAAACGTTATCTCTGTTTTTCAGGTGGGGAAACAGAGCTTACACACACATACCAACCGAGCTGCAGTGGCTCGGTAAATTATTTCCCATCAGCCGATTCCTGGAGATAACGCGAGCCCCACCGCACTCCTCTGACAGCAGCTTAAATCTCACTAGAGGAGATCTGAATCAAGGTGCTGCTATTTCAGCCACGGCACAAGCTAAGAACACAGTACTCGTACGTAACCGCCAGAATTAAGCCGTCATCGTGCCACCCCCAGTGTGTGTATCTGCAGAATGAAGTAGGTAAACAGTTTCCAACAGCCACAGTAGCCAACTGTTTGGTGCGAGTCACCGTTGAGAAAAACCTAAGCTCCAGTGCTGGACTTTGCGTGGCAACTGGAGAGCGAGAGCGCGCTTCTCTTCCGTTTTGCTGCAGTGAGCTCTGAAGAGAGACGGCATCGCAGTTCTGTGGGCTTGTGCGTGCTGAGCCAGAGTAGCAATTTGAGCCTTGGCTCACAGTGACACCAAGTGATCCAGGGTTTTTGCAGTACCAGACAGTTAACGACTGCTAATGACAGTTACCCAGCCTGGACTTAATATTTGATCGCAGAGATACCGCCAGGTTGATTCTGTGCGGTTCAGGACTTCACAAAGAGACAAAGCTCGTGTCTTCTGGCGTCTTCCAGTCAACAAGCAAAGCTTTGGGAGGTAACATTGATCTCTCTCTCCTAGCAATTTTTCCTGAGGAGAGGAAAATAAGTCCTCTCCATGGCATCATTTCATAATCTCCAGGGATTTCTCTAAATGATTTTTAAAGGGCTGATACAGCTTTATTGCTGGAAATGACAGCAAAGACAGAAGTTCGGCCTTTTACAGGGTGGTTGGCTACAAGAAGGAAAGAAAGCGACCCTTTGGCTTACAGCATTCTCAACGGGATGTATTTTTATACTGAAGCCTCTCCAGCCTGTAGGCCTGGAATTCTTAGAGCGAGGCATCGCCATCACAGCTTTTCAATTACATATTTAAAACCATGCAATTCCAATAGGGCAATGTGCTAGCAGCTTACAGATCTATGTTTGAACAAGGAATCGAGCACTGTGAGCTCCCGGAATAAGCTCGGAGATGAAGGCAAATTGCCGTGACTGCTTCCTCAACGTGTTTATCCGAGTATCAAGGTCAGAATTAGATTTACATTCTGCCTCGCACTGAACTCTGAAAAGAGCAGACCCCCCGCCTCTATAAACAGGCAACGCACACGGAACGCACTGCACGCGCTACAGCCCGATGACTACAGACACAGGGGTGCCCGCACTGCTTCACCACACGAGACATTGGGGGTGGGTGCCATAAAGCCTTTAAGAACTTCTTATACAACTGAAAATCACACGCCACATACAAGGACGGGAGAGCCCTGCAGCAAACTGAGCCCTAGACAACGGCAACTGCAACTACATTTGATGAAACCAAGGCACCTTTAGAGTCAGCAAAGGAGCCAACTGGAGCTTATGAGAACCGTGCTTATGGCTTTGGGGTTGGGATTGCTGAAGCTGGGTTTTTACCACGGGTACTCCTAAGGACATAAAACTGTGCACTGCACATGGAATGAGCGTGCACAGCACAGATTTTAATTTGTTGAAGGAGGGTGAGGTGTGACTGGAAGGGCAAGAGAGATGCACTTCTGAGAGCAGTTCTTGACTTCGTGGAATAAAGATGTAGGAGAACACCTACAATCCTGTACAGGACTAACAACTGTTGCGCGCCTTTGAAGGGGTGAACACGATGTCTTTGTGGTTTGAGGCAGTAGGTACTGTCAGAATTTTTCCAGCTTAAGGAAGGTGAAGGATAAGAAAATCTGAATTCACAGGAGATAAATTGAGCAAGATGACCGGTACTTTTCTGTATGAACATCTGGAATTCATGAGGGTGCTTTGAAAAATGCACACATTAGACCTCAGTGGGCTGTATGGACAAGATGGCATTGTGCTGAGAAACCGCACACTACAAACTACCCTACTTATTGGTCATTCAGGAACAACATCCACGCAGAGGAGCAGGAAGGTCTCTAGGACTAACGTAACATGAAAGAGAGTAAGAAATAATAGAAAGAGGAAAGGAGATTCTTACAAACTGAAATGACCAAGGTAGAAAGAAGCCTGACAATAAAATCCACGCTGAAACGCAAGCACTAACGAATCAACAACCCCGGCAGAACAAGAATTCATCCTTTTGAAATGGCCTAAGAGGCAGTCCCGTCAATTTTCCAATATCACAGGGCTGCAAACCCCCCCAGAAAACAACCCGGGTGTAATTCTGATTAATGAGACCTAAGTTATCTGCAGCAGACCGAGTAAATTGTTACTGCACGGGGGAGCAGACTGTGGACATAATTACATAAAGGAACAGTAAGGATATTTATATAAGCGGGAGTTCACACAAGCGTATGTTTGCTTTCCCGGTAAAGCATGGTGGGTGGCTGTGAGTCAACTCCAGGCAGAAGATTTGGTCAAGTTGAATTTCCCCTTTGTTTACTCACACAGATTTCAAGACTCTCGCTGCACATTGCTCTTTCCGCAGATCTCCTGCTTCTCGCAGGCTGCCCTGAGCAGTGACGCTGACTGAGCAATTGCAGCATTAACACACGATCGGTGGCAGTCAGGCTGCATTTCCATGTTTTATTTGCAGCTTGCCATTCAAGCTTCTGCACCAAGAACTGCTCCCCTCCTCTTGGGCTTCTCCATTGTATGTTAACAGCATATCCCACAGAGATCAACCAGTTTGTCTCTCAGGAGACCCTATCCCTAGATTTCATGTATCTCAGAGACTGAGCTGCAGAAAAATACAAGAACACCCACCAGTAACTGGAGACAGTGCATTTTGGATTTAGACAGATACCAGGATAACACTAGAACCACAAAGATTCCTGCTTTGCCGATGACAAGTGACCCCGTTTTCTATCGAAGTTACAGCTCTTTGTCTAACACCCTCAGCAGTTCCAAAGGTGCCATTCACTCCGTACCAGTGCCCTTTGTTCCTCAGTGAGGTACAGCTCCCAGGACAGGTTGCTATGTGATAAAGAACTACAATGCCTATGTAGAGGGTTGTTAAAAAAAGATCCAACGAGCCTCTTGCTCTACCATTTCCAACCAGAGTGGTGTCCTGTTTTCATCCAGGGTGCTGTGAATTTTCTTCCTAGTACCTGGCACAGCAGTGCATTTTGGATTTAGAGTAAGAACAATACTGACAACACTCTGGTACAAACTGCACATGAAGTAGAAGTCATGAGCCAGGAGCTGTAGATCACTGCCCAGACACTAGTCAGCAGGTGGTTAGTAACTGCATTTTATTTCATTGCTTTAATCTCTTTATAGACATATAAGTATACAATCATTGAATGTTTTGGGTGGAAGAGACCTTGAAGATCTAGTTCCAACCCCCTGCAATGGGCAGAGGCACCTCCCACTAGACCATTTTCCCAGAGCCCCATCCAACTTGGCCTTGAACACTTCCAGCCATGGAGAATCCACAACTTCACTGAGCAACTCATCCCAATGTCTCCCAGTGAAGGTCATCTACCCTACATCCGATCTAAATCTACCTTCTTCCAGTTTACAGCAATTACTCCTCGTCCTACCAAGTACAGCCCTTGTAAGTAGCCTCTTCCCAGTCTCAGGAAGGATACAATCCCTCTTCGGATACTGGAAATGCATGGGATGCATGCAAGCGAAAAAACATTCTCCACCAGAACTGCCTTGGCTCGTGTGTCCTGCTGCCGCCAAGAAAAGGCATCCATCCACACGTTCATTACCCTCACTGAGGCTGTGAGTGATTTCCCCAACGGCCCAGATCTGTTTCATCACCGCGCGGTTCAAATGCCCTGCGGGTGTTTGAAAGCAGCAGGGCAGATGTAGTACAGGGTTTATCATGTACAAAAAGGAAGCCGTTCTGACGTGCCAGCGCTCAAGGAGGGCTTCCTTCTGGTGGGAAAAAGCACTTGCTCGGGTAGAATGGATTAGCCTGCTATTGCAAGCAAGCTAACCCTAGGAATCTGTGTGGCGACAATCGCCACGGTGAGGGTGGCATTAACTGATGCCATGCTGTCAGGAGAACAGAGTCAGAACTGCAGACTCACAGAATGAACACAGATGGATATTTTTCTAGCACCACCAACTCTCCCTTCCTTTTCCTTACTAGTTTACACGTCACAAGAGATTTCTCTATCTCAATTCAGTTCTAGTAAAATTTGGAAGGAAAGAAAACAGTACCTTATACTCTCTGGCTGCCATCCGTCACTACCTGGACGTTGTTTTCCTCAGGCACCCCCTGTCATTCCATTATTTCTTCCTCTGCCACTTAAAAAAAATTACAATTGTTATTGTAAATTTGAATGTAGTGAAGACCCTGCCTGATCCAAACACTTCTGCAGTTTTAAACTGACTGAACTAACTTTAAGAGATCAGCCCAAAAGTGAGGTCTGCCAAGCGTACAAGAAAACAAGCAGTAGTCTGAGCCCACCCTTGGCCAGTGTTTCCAACCAAAAGCTCTGCTGAGTAATACAACTCGGGTCATGGGCTTTACTACAAGAAGCTGCTCTTGGTCTCAGAGTCATTACCACTTTGAGAGAGAACAGACAAGGGTCTCTTATAAGTAACTCCTACACAGCAGCGGGAAACGGAAGGGCAGAGTATGCACACGAATATTGACCAGCTCTGTTCTGTTAATAATTGCCCCGTGACAATCTATTCTGTCAGAAGGCTTACGAAGAGCAGCAGGAGCAACTGAGCCTCTGTGTCTTCATCTGTTCGGGATTTTTTCCTAGAGCAGGGTATGACTCGGAAGGGCGAGAGGAGTCACGTAGGCATCGGAGAAAGAAACACTACACCCAGAGAAAGCCGGGTTATTTGGGTGGGGGCAGAAGTGAAATCAAACCCCAACCTCTGTAGTCATAAGGTATTGTGATGCCTGAAGCTTTATTGATTAGCATTGTTGTGGGATTGAGATCTTGGAAGACTGCTGCTCTCCTTCACAGCAGCAGTATTCACAGGCGTTGCAGGTGTAAAGCAGACTAGAGACTCCGAGAGAAAAAGCCATGTTTTCTGATCAGTGTTTTTCCCCGCCACACAAAAAGCAGAGTGCAGGAGGTTACGTGGAAATAACCGTCAGCCTAGTCCATGCAGCACGGCGATAGGAAAGAGAACACCCTTCACCTCCATGCGAGTGAAAACATTGGCCTCCACCTTGCAGCAGAGAACGGATGAGGACACTCACAATACTGAGGTGCAGAACACGAGGCGAGCAGAGCCCTGTGCTTTGTAGGTGCTCTATCAAGAAAGCCAGCCTGCACTAAACTGCTGCTCTGCCAGGATGTTCAGCCCCTGCCATGATCTAGCGTGATCAGCCAAAGCAGAACTGTGAAAATTAGTCCACAGCTTCTGAACCTACACTTTTTTCACCGTGAAAACCCCTGCCCAAGAGTCCAAGAGGAGAAGGGTCACAGAATGGCTGTGAGGTTGACACAAAGTCTTAGATGCTGACCTTGCCAGCCAGAGAATCTGATACGGCTGCTTCTGAGCTCAGACCTCACTGTGCATGGCACGTACAGCACAGGAGCCCAGAACACTTTCTTTCTGTGTCAGTGCCTTTTAAACCACCACCTCAAGTGTAGGTGGAAAACACTGCCCTGAATTTCCCACAAGTCATCAGCTGAAATTCATAAATATTCCCAGATATTTAGTTTGAAACATCAAAATGTTAAATAAATCCATCACAGCTGAATGGCTGTTCTGTTATTGTCGCTGTCATTAGAGTAGAAATATGGGCCATAAATATCCGACGGAAACAAACCATTTCTGCCTCTAAATGCTGGGGGGAAGCCAACAGAAAGACGCTTCGCTCTGCTATTGCTCTTTGATTCCACTTCTTCTCTTTACAGACAGGTGACATTCTCTCCCCTCCACGCTGTCAGCATCCTGTACTGTGGTGGATTCCTCCTCCCCTGTTCCCTGCAATGAATTCAGTTTTCCTTCCTTGCTCATTCTGGCTTTTTTCAAACTGTCCCTGCAGAACATCCTTCCCCGAACAGGCTTATCCCTCCTCTTCCCATTTCTCTCCCTGTTATCTCTATTGCTCACACCACTGTGAGCTGAGAAATTGTTCAGTCTGGAAAATGCCTTCACCCTTTCTTTCATCTTGTCTTAACTTTCCTTATCTGTCCCTAGCGGTGATGGAGTGAGAGACACTGAGAACACAAACTGGGTCTGATGAGGGGTAATGAGAAGACGACAGATCCTTTCAGCGCAGCAACTAAGCACCAGTGTGAACGAGTGCAGGACCTGCAGCAAAAAGCACTGGTTTCTGCTTCCACGGAGGGCTTCAAGCAGGGTTCTGAACACAATGACGGAAACAAAGGGTACAGTTCTTCTCAAATAGATATGCGTGCTGAATCTGCTGATCAAGACGAGTACTTTGGAAGTCACCCTTTCATCATGAGCTCCCTGCTTTCCTTTCAGAAGATGCTTGAAGCTTGTTTACACTCACAGCTAAAACCACACCAGAAGTTAGTCCTCTTCCCTACCAAACTCAGCTCTGAGGAGCTGAGGGGATAGGTAGGTACACCACGGAAAAAGCAGGTGCATCAGTAACTCAGCTTTGTCTATACAAAATTATGCCAGTCTGTGCCTACTTTCCCCTCTGCACAGATAAACTGATGTAATTAATGACAGCTACATCTGCCTGGGTGCCAGCATGAAGACAAGCAGGCATCACAAAGCGATGCAGCCAGCAGAATAAATCTGGGCGCAGTTTGCCTGTAAGGTTATTCCAGTGCAGGGTCTGGTTGCCTTAGCGTGTAGTAACTCTTAGTGTCGCGGTAGCAGCCCGTGCCATGGTTGTACTAAGCAATATCGAGTGTAAATCATCCTAAATTAAACAGTTAAGATTTGTGGTTGGTTAAAATACAAGGTCTCAGTACTGTTACCGTATTTTATCTGCACTGCTCTGGCTTTCAGCCTCATTTCAATAAATCACCACATTTACAGCCCACCATCAGGATGCCTCCGAGTTACACCGTCCCGAGTGACAGGCGATGCACGCTGAAAATCTCTCTGGAGGTTTAGTGTCATTAATCACAGAGCTAACACAGAGCGTGATTCTTCGCGTAATAAGTTGTTCATCACACGCACCAGTGCGCTCTAATTCACACGATGGTCAGCAGGTTGCTATCTGCAATTCAGGAAGTTGTTTTCAACTTCAGGAATAACAGAACATTTCCACGTGACAGACATCAGCGTCTGGTGGTCTCTGGGCCAAGTCTGTGTCGTGAACTCAGTGTGCTATGGGTGCAGAACCAAGCCAGTGGTATTCGATCCCACTAACTCAACTTGGCCTTTGTGCTAATCAGAGAGTCATTCAGCTGGAAAAGACCCTCGAGACCATCAAGTCCAACTGTTAACCCTCCTCTAACAAGTTCACCACCAGCACAAGATTCTAAGCACCACATCTAAAGGACCTTTCAACACATCTAGGGATGGTGACTCGAGCAGCTGTCTGGACAGCCTGTTCCAAGCCCTGACTCCTCTTTCAGGGAAAAAACTCTTCTAATTAAAGTTGGTCACAGGATTTCTGGTCAGCTCAGAGCAGGCTTGTGTCTGCCTCTGGACCATTACATACTGCACGGCACCAAAAACGGGTGAAAACTCCATAGGCAACCAGCAGCTTCAGTTCCCAAAAAGAGGATCACTCATTTTAGGAGAGAGAAAGCTCAGCTGTGGAAGCACTGGAACTGGGGATTGGAGTTAGGAGATTCTCCTGTTCTCTGCATACATGACAGAACCACCACTGTGTAAGTCTCCATAGCTTTGTTACTCCTGAACACCCGATCACTCCCAAAAACAAAGAAATCATGACAAAAAGGGGTGAATTCACATGTCCACAATCACTGTCCTCCGTGACACAGAGCCCTGATTCCACAGGGGTCACAGCGGTACCTAAGGGCAGGGAAAGCCCCAGGAGACCTTTGCTTTTCCCAGTAGTTTTGCTCTGTACTGCTGTCCTTTGGGCACTGTTCAGTGGCACCGGGAAGGCCAAGTCAAAGCATCAATACAAAGAGTAAGCATGTGGGCTACCACAATGATAAGCTGGTGCTTTGATGATGCAGGCATACACACAGCTGACTCCACATCTCTGTGCAGGATACTTGCAAACTAGAGCTGATTTGTGCTGTGACCACACGGTGCCCGAGGGTCCCCCAGGAGCCGAGTTCCTAACACACAATACAATTACACTGAACCAATGGTGCATTGTCTAGGCAGTCCCAGTTCATGAAAACAGTGCTTCACATACCATTATCATCTCAGCAGCAGGTCTCAGGAGGCCCATTATTGCTGCTTAGGATTTTAATTTTTACAGTTAAAGAACTCTCAGCAGAATGTTTCTGTGTGTTTTGTGTTGGGCTTTTTTCTTTTGGTGTGAAAAATGAGTTCGGCTCACTTGAGTAGCTGAAATCATAGAGGGTTTTAGATACATACGCACACACACACACATAAAAGAGAAAGGATATGGATTTTGAAGGAAAATAACTGTGCTTTTCCTTTGGAAAACATGGATGGCTTTTTTTCCATCTTGCTCTAATTAACCTCCTTTAAGATTATGAAGCTGGTCAACTGTGTATCTATGGCAACCAGAGAACAGCAGGAGCTGCATGCTAAAAGAACAAAAATTTACCATGAACAGCCCATTTTTGAAAGCCTTCTGTTTAACACTTGTGCAGCCAATCTTCAGAGAAACCTACTTTCTGCTCCTTTCCTGGCAGCTTGTTCTGCTCACCTTGTTCCCCCATGCTTCTCTTTCTTGTCTGATCTGACATCATTCCAGTCTCCCCTCAAATTCTCAATCAAATCATGAAGCTGCAAGCAGAAGCAGTAAAGAGTGCAATAAGGAGAGTAGTAAAACTTGCATGGACGTGTGGGATGGGGCCTTAAACCGAAGGAGCAGCATACAGTACAGCAGACACCAAATGAGCAGGACTACGGAGAAAAAGCAGTCAACAGAGAGGACGAGGAGGTGGACGGTTGCCTCGGTTTCTGCCAGGAAACTGCAGACAGATGTTCTTGGGAATAAGCAGCTGTAATTAGGGACTTGTCAATACCAGTATGCAAAAGCAGTGGGGAGTAAGTTAATGAGCACGCACCTCCTGGATCCCATCTCTTCCACTTTTCCCTTGGTTTGAGTTTGAGCAGAACTAATCCTGTTCACTGATTTTCTTCTCAGTAACTGCACTCTCTGCAGTTAACAGTGCATTCCTGTCTGCTTCTACAGGGGATAACACGAAGTTTACACCTGTGAGTCACTGCTTCATCTTGTGTCCCTTGTTGAGCTGCACCTGGGAGGGCAGTGAATGGGACAGGAGAGCCTGTGCTGACCAGCACGGTGTTACATCCCCCAGACATCGCATTTGCCATGAAGCAGAGGGACCACAATAGTACTCATCTGTCTGCCTCTCTTGCTCCATGGCCAGCATCCAAGGCTGACTGTCTCTGTTCTGCCTTCAGTGCTAGCCCTGGCATTTCTGAATCCTGCTCCTGCATGCTGATGAGTCCAGCGTAGGACTTCCCAGCAGCTGCATCATTTGTGACAGTGATGCAACTTGCAGCAGGAGGACCGAGTTTGGTATCGGTGCTGTACACATTTCACATCGTCATCTCCATTAAGGCTACTGTAATTTTCTTCTCTAATCCACAAGTCTCTCTTCCTCCTTCCCTCTCTTTTCTCCTTTTGGACAATGTCTCCTCATGGCTGGCCTAGCCCCAACACATGATAACCTTAAAATAAACAGAAAAAGCTCTTTCACCTCAGTGGACAGTGCTCCATGTGGAGCTGCAGCGAGGCTAAAGCCCTCTGGAAAACTGCTGCTTGGGGAGCTACATGCAGAGCCTCTGTTTTTATCACTCCACTCTGAAGCACTGGGTGTCGGGAGAGAATCACACCAAAGTACAGGTGTGGAAAAGGACTTCTGGTTATCGCTGGCCTTGCCGTGCCACGAGATGGACAGCGGAAGGAAAAGCGATGGGTTCTGGCTCCGATACCCTCAAGGCAGCGTAAAACGGTACTGCCTTACAAACACTGAGCAGAACGAAAAATCCCTCTTTATAAGGTTTCTGAGAGGAAGTCACACCCCACGGCAGCTGCTGCTCGAAGAGTGTCCTCTATGCGCAATTATTCCAAGGTCACTCCTCTCATGAAGGCGCGAGGCGTGCTTGCTCGGTACCGCATCTGAATAAATCCAGCATTGCCTGTTTTCATCTGACAGGCATCGCTAAGCATGATTTCATGGTGGCATTACACCACAACGATGAGAAATGAACCCTCAAATGCAGTAAAAAAGTAGAACAGCTTTCCCAAGAGCTTCTTGGGGGCGGCAGAGCCCACGTACTCTACGTGGGCAATGACAATGGCCGAAGGCAGAAAGAGATCTTGCAGAAATACTCCAGCTAAAAAAAGCCTTCAAGAACAGGCATCCATATGCATGGCCTTGGGTGGCTGGAACGGGATTCATCCCAGGTGAGATAGGTGAAAAGGAGGTTATAGTGGGGAATAAACATCTAGTCTCTTTTTTGAGACCAATCAGCTGCTGCTGACAGGGTAGTCAGCATGTCTTCACGTACAGTAAACAGCAGTACATAATGAACAGTTTTATGCTGAGGCAGATACAGTTGTCAGTGTGGCACTTCCGTTACCTCCTGAGGTCCCTCCGATCTCTAAATTCTGTGATCCTGTGATTATTTCCCTGTCTGTAATTACTGGTCTTTGCAGTTGCTGTTAAGGAGTCATAGGTTACCAACAACTGTTTTAGCCCAGTACCTGTCCTGTGCCTCCTCTGGTTTCCCAGTACTTCTCACAGGCAGAGTTTGCTGCCACCTGCCATGAGGTGTTGACTCCCAGAGAAAGCAGAATAAGGCTGGAATGAACCACAGCTCCAGAGCTTTGAGAAAGGCAGTCTCCACATAAGCTAGTGACCTTCTGAAGACAGCCATTAATCACTGCTGAGAGGTCTTTACAATCTCCAGAGTCCATCTCTTGGCGAAGCTTTCCTCAACCTTTCTAAATTCAAGGGCCACTTAACCTTTCTGACAAAAACCTGAGTATTGCTTTCCCGAGTGCTGCCATAGCTTGAGCCGTTCACTCACGAAGAGTCAAGCCCTCTTCATTAAGAATCGTTTCGTCATTTGCCTCCCTTGTCTGCTAGCCTGTCTGCACTGCTGCTTTGGGGACTGCATCGCTTTGCATTTCTTCTCAACCTCTGGCCGTTGATTCTCTGGTCACCTTTTAGTGGCATACTGGTCAAGTGAGGGGTGTCCTTGCTCATGGCAGGGGGCTTCAAGGTCCCTTCCAACCTGAACCATTCTGTGAATTTCACATAACCACTGGAGTCTCAGAGAACCCTGTTAAAGAATACACAGAGCTACTGCAACCCCCGCTCACCGGAACCAAAAGGCAAGATTGTCATGCATCCCATTCCACAAGTCTCACGGGAAAATTAACTGCTGGGCAAAATGATCTGTTCAAAGCAATTATTTTTCACTTAATCCCTACAATTCATTTGCAGGCTCGGAATAGAGATCCCTAAGCCTCCCGGCATATGGCCCCAATCCATGAAAATATACAATAACTCGAGCAGGAGAGCCTCCCCGTCATTGCCCGACTTCAGAGCTGTTAAAGACCTTTCCAACTCCACTTCCCGGTGCCCAAACCGTTGACCTTCCAGACACACACATTTACTTAGCAGACAGGAAAAGCAATCACACCGCAACGTGTCCGATATCTGTGTTTTGTATTTACATCTCTGACGGAAAAGAAAGGCTCTGGCAGGGATTCCTGCCAGACACGTTCTTGGACAGCTGATAGCCAAGCTCAGGTTTCGGTGGGTAATTAATTGTCCTAGAGAATAAGTGAACTTTATCACCTTCACGTGGCCTCACTTCACAACCTGTGCATCCCTAGTTGCAGCAGGTTTCATCCCAACGCGTGTCTACCAAGGAACTGTTGGTGTGGGATTTTTCTCCCTGGCACCTTGAAGCAGAAAGCCAGCAGTTTAGGACAGAGTGATGTACATTCAAGGGGCATTCTGTCACTAACCCCTATCTTACTATATCTATGTATGATTTTATATATAGAAGTCAGTTGACGGAGGAAGTCAAAACAGAGGAAGTTTACTTTAAATGTAAACCTGGAGCGAAGTTATTTATAGTAAGAAAAAGAAGCAAGTAGAGTTGATTAAGAAATCTCACAGTGTCGCTGGTTCTTTGATCCACCGATTGCCTTCCAGACAGATGTGGCGTGCTTTTTGATTAACATTTCATGTGAGCACACACTCTTACTGAGCATGATGAAAGCTGCATCCCACAAACACCATTTTTTGACGAATGTCAGAGCTAAACATTTTTTAAGAGCAGAAATGTTCTGCTTGCCAAAACATTGGAAAATTGTTATTCCATGCTCACATAAAAATCAGACCCGAGCTCATGTCTCCAATTCTCCACTATTTGCTAACAAATCTGTGTCTTAAAGTAAAGCAGCACAAGGACTGGAACGATTTGACTGGAGTGCTTTTCGTAGCAATTGTAGTACTGCATTTTCTTCTGGAGCAGTAAAATTTTTCTCTGTGCAATCAGAATTTTTGGTTATCTTTTACAGCCTCAGTAAATCAAAACACCAGTGTCACTGACACTAGCAGAGCTGCTAGTTGATCTTAGAAGAAAGACTAGATTTCACTTTCCTTTAGAAAAATCACAGTCTCACAGTACTGATGAGGCTGGAAAAGACCTTAAAGAGCATCCAGTCCAACCTAAAACCAACCCAGTAACCCTAACATCTGCCATCTAGCTCATGCCACTCAGCACTTCATCCAGCCTGACTCTGAACACCTCTAGGGATGGTGACCCAACCACCTCTGTGGGCAGCCCGTTCCCAAACCAGATCACTCTCTCAGTGAACAACCCTTTCCTAAGGTCAAGTCTAAACTTCCCCCGATGGAGCTTAAGACTGTGACCCCTTGTCCTGTCTGCAGTGTACAGGGAGAAAAGACCGACCCCTGCCTGATTCCAACCCCCTTTCAGGTAGGTCTAGACAGCAATAAGGTCACCCCTGAGCCTCCTCTTCTCCAGGCTGAACAGCCCCAGCTCCATCAGCCTCTCGTTGTGGGGCTGACCTTCCAGCCACCCTTTTCTGGACTCGTTCAAGCCCCTTGACATCCTTCCTAAACTGAGGGGCCCAGAACTGAACACAGTACTCCTTTGAGATGATGGCCTTTGAGAGGCACTAATTAACATTGCGGCAATTGAGATAATTTAAGACCAAGTTTTCTTAATACTTTTATTTTTCCTCGTGTCATTATTGAAGGAAGGTCTACTCACAAAAACGTTAATCATCAGTGCATTTTGATTGCCTTTCTGCTGAGCCTGCCAAGGATGAGCATCCTTACCACTACAATGCGGAACACAGACACCTTCCTTAATTACTGACCTAGCGACTGCAGCTCGTTGTGTGCGAGCGTGACAGCACCCCGGTCTCAACAGCTGGAAACGATAGGAAGCAAAATTGCATTTAAAACAAATTGTGGGCCACCTCCTTCAGCGTGAAAATCTCTACAGGAGATGTCTCTCTCATGAGAGATCCACTGAGAGACACCCACACCTGATGTGAGGGGTTTAGGGTGTGCCAGAAATGTTGTTGCTTTAGATGGAAACAGACCGTGGTTGTTTTCCACCCTAGGAAACCTACAGAAAACACACTGCAACGAGCAGCCTTTTAGCCAGCCTGTAGAGTATACAACTCAGTCAGGGGAAAAACACATCAATTAGCCTAAACTTCCATTATTTATGTGTACGGATACATCCCAAATCTAAACATGAAATTGTGTTGGAGGACTGGCTATAGAGATAGGGGATAGAAGACAGAGATAGAAGGGATAGGGGATTCAGCGCCAGAAACGCAAGTGACAGCACTGAACTGCTCGGGAACCTGAAGTTATTACACAGGAGGTTTCCATTCCTTTGTTTCTTCCATGTCTCAGTATAACACTTCTCTTTAAAACCCAGACTATTACAGAGAGAAAAGACAGTGCCTTGCTTCCACTGATTGAACTGATTTTTGACACAGATGTCTAAGGTTTGAAGCATGTTTTATCAGTGGTTGCCGGGCTGGAGTGCCGCTGGTAAGCGTTCACTCGTCTGAGGAGGGAGATTTGCACTCATGTCAGCATGCACAGAATTTTGCTAGCGTGGTTTCCCTCGAAGCTGGGTGTTACTGTGTGCAATTCATAAACTAAAACCTTTTCTTTTCTAAATTGCCTGTTACAAACTTGAACCTAAAAGCAGATGTGTCTGAAAGTCCTCCTGAGGTTGAACCGAGAGGACTTAACTCCAAATGGATCGCTTACAGCAATCCCGCACACTGTTAGGGTACAGGATACCTGACCTCTGTTTGCATTTCTCTGCTGGCGTATTGAATTCATAAACGCTGTTCCCTGAACTTGGAAAGGGAGCTTCCTTTTCTGAGTGTTACGGGCTGATGGTAGCAACAGATGCAGAAGACAGGCCAAGGCTGCACGAACTCAGAGATGCTTTGGCACGTTGAGATCCAGCTTTGGAAGGGCACTTAGATAGGGAGTAAATCCGGGATGTGCCATGTGCACGTGATTTGAATATTCTCACTTTAAAAGCATTTCCTAGAGGCTGTTACCAAAAGAAAAGCTTAGATCCATCCGAGCAGCAGCTCGCAGTCCCACACGAACACCAATACTAATGCCGATGCAGCGACTAGTTTCTACTCTTCAAAACCTTCTGCAGCTTACTCTCATTGCAGACGGATGTTTCATTTCCTGAATATTTGTACATCTAGATTTAATTAGGAGAAGGAACTAATAGCATAATACCCAAAGGAATCAGATCTTTCCACAGTGTAGCTGGAAAACTACAGATGTTTGTGTCATTACCTTTAAATTACGCTTGTTGGCATCTAATGTATGGAACCTGCTTATGCTATCAGAGAGCTATAGTTTCTAGGAAGTTAAGACTTGAAAAATCAATAAATATATGTAAGAACTTGGAAGTTTCTGGAATTCTCATCAAGCTACTTCCTGTAGTAAAAAAAATAAGTAATACAAAGCTGAAACGTGACATTAAAAAAAATAAGTGAAATCTCCCTAAAAACTTCTACATCTGTCAAGTACAGCGTTATCAAAGAACCTTGGAAAAAGATCTGAGAGATGCCCATACCATTCAGGTGTTTTGTAGGCTTGTTAAAATAGAAACTCGACCCTTACGTAGACACTGCACAAGAGAGTTTGAGTTGAGAGTAGTGTGTAATTTAACCGCACGTTTGTGAAGCCCCGAGTTCAGTCCAGATGAGCAGTATGAAGCAGAATTCATTGCATCATCCTCTGGTCATTTACCCATTTCCCACCACCCACAGATGAATACAGAGCACATAGGAAGAACCAAATATTACACTGCAAATCCCTACTGAGACTCACACCTAAAACATTACACACGTGTACTTCTCAGCATCTCACACGATGACATTAAGAAGGCAGATTATGAAGGTCAAAGTCCCCAAGAACTTAGCAAGAGGCTACAGCATAAGTTGCATGTAACTCCAAGTGTCTTCTGAGAGGTGACGAAATGTAAAACCAGAAGTAGCAGCTGTGATTTCCTGGTTATTTTAATCCAAAGGCAGACTGCAAGATTATTGCTAAACCAAGAGCACAGAGCCAGTCTCTCTACCTGTTTGTTGTTATTTTCAGCTAATTATTTACACCCACGTTCACCCATCTTCCATCCAGTCATCATTCACACTAAATATTGTAAGCACCTAACACTTCTGTATCACAGGTCCAGCAGTTTGTGCATCTGGGACACTGGCATGTGTGTAGGGCTTCATCAGCTGTTCAAACCCTCCACATAGTTCTCCTCTTTCTGTTTTGCCTTGTGAAGTAACATAATTGGTAACAGACCAGGATGAACTTTGTCACCTGCCTCAGAACTGATCCTCCCGTGCAGACATATGATGAGCACTGTAAAAGCCAGGACAGCTTCTCTGATCCTTCCTCCAATTTACTGAGAAAGGAAGAGGACAAGAACAAGGGAAAAACAAGATAGAAATAAAATTTATTACCTAACCACAGTTATGGGTTTGGGGGATGATTTTAAAAAAGATAGGAGCACAGTCAAAAGCACCTCATGTAGCCAAGTGCACTGGGATTATAGCTGTAAAGCTGGAGAAGATAATGATGGACCCAGGGCTGGTTATAAAGTGAGAGAAGCCAGAAAACTCAGCGGTTTCACTGCACTTGTGAACAGTCTCTTCTAGAGGCTTTTTGTCTGGTAAAATTAAGAAATGGGAGAAGGATCAAGTAAAACAATATTATTAGCTTTGTGTTGTGCTCAAGCTCTCCGTTAAGGAGCACTCGAAGTTGTGGCAGTGACCCACCAACACGTCAACCTTTGGAATACTTTCTTACCTCATTGCCCTTCCTCCAAATGCCTCAAAGAGCTATTCTACATGGCATTACTTGGGACCTATGTCGCCGTTTCAATAGCAACCTTGCAAAGCAGAGCACATGCTTGAAGGATGGAAACTTCAAAAGTTGGGAAGGCTTCTTAAAAGATCCAGACCTGGACCCAGGAGGAACCTGCTACACTGGACCTGTAGTCTGACTGGCCTTATCGGAGCTGGATGCCCCTGAGCAGAAAAGGCAGACTGGAAGTTTGACGATGATTTTAGCGATTGCCATTCTCTGACAATAAACTAGTCAGAGATAAAACTGTGCCCCTCTCCAATATTACCTGAGATCTTGTTGGTCTCATCAGTATTTACCTCGCAACATCGCAATGATGCCTCATTTTTAGACCTCTTCTCTGCATTCTGCAGCAGACACAATTTAAGGTGGAGTTTGTAAAATGTATTATGCACGCATGCATGTGCCTTTCTTAGCTGTATAAATTGATCTCTAGAGTTTACCATGAAATGTGCAAATGCAGAGCGCTCAAAACTTGAAAGAGTAGATGGAGAATAAGTAATAGGCTTCATTAATACAGTAAGACAGGAGAGGTTTAGTGTGTTTTTATTAGTTGGCTAATATTTGCACAACTCTTTGAATATGGAGCATGCTCCATATAAGCAATAAATTATTATTAATGTCAGGCTGCTTAATCTCTCCAGATTTTACTGCTCTTCCTTACTAGGTACTATGGAAATACATACATGCCTAAGAGGATGAGTGCTAGATCAATCCAAATCAAGTCAAATCATATCAAATCAAACAAGACTATGCCTTATCAAGCATTGCTGAATCTCCTTTGCAGATGGCAGTAATGCTTATGCATTGCTGCTGACATCCACTGCTGCTGCTATCCACCAAAACACCAGGTTTTGGTGTTTTTATACTGTTCTTTAGTGTGATCCACATTAGGCCCATTGCATTCGGCTTTATACTGATGCAAAGCTTCTATGTTGGTAGCTTAATAATAAAAAAAAAGAGCTGCTTTGCAGCTGGTGTCCTGGTCTGAATACAGTTTGTAATCCAGCTCCTGCATTCACCTCCTGTCCACTGCAGAGTCCAGTCTGGGTCTTCCCCAGCATCTGCACCATTGGTGACAGCGATACCCCACTCGGGGGGTTGGGTTTCTACATATTTCGTATTACTGCTTTTAGTTAAGACTGAAGTCATACATTCAGCTTTAAAACAAGACACATTCATGTTAAAATTAGCTTCACTGTAAACCAAGACTGAAATTCCAAACCCCCTCTTTCCAACTGTTGGAAGAAACCAAGACAACAAAATTGTTCAGTCTCAGCACCTCAGTCCCAATCTGACTTTATGATTAAGGGAGGCTGTAGTGATGTGGGAGTTACTCTCTCCACCCAAGTAACAAGAGGAAACAGCCTGATGTTTTGCCAGGGAAAGTGCTGACTGTGTATCGGGAAAATTCATTCACCGAAAGAGCTACCTGGCATTGAACAGGCTGCCAGGGGAGCGGTGGTGTCACCACCCCTGGTGCTGAGAGTATAGACTTACAGATGTGGTGCAAGGGACATTATTTTGTGCTGACCCATCAGCACTGGCTTAGTGGTAAGACTTGACAATCTTAAATGTTCCCTCTAACCCAAATGATTCTGAGAAAAACAGAAGATCCGTAGGAGATAACTTTGACATCAACGAAACTCAAGAATCCTTGTGCTGAACCTTATCTCCTCTGGGTTCACAGAGCTGGCCTTGGGTGACCTACCAACAGCTAGAGAAACTTCATATACTTTTTATTTATTGAAAGGAAAGAATCTCAGCAGCTGATGCTCTGTTCAGCAGGACTGCAGCCGGGAGCAGGCTGTAATAAGACTGGTGCTTTACATGAGGAATTGGTGCTACTTTCCTAAAATGCACCAGTGGTCTCCCAGTCCTATTTGTGCTCGAGAGATAAGCCAAGTGCCATTACTGTCCTGCAGCAGTCTGTATTTTTAGAAAAGATGAAATAACCAACACTTGCATTTTTTACATCTGTGATATGAACCAATAACCCCATGAAATTGGATGAGCACTAACCTTCTGTGAAAAATGATTAGCCCTCTGTTCTAAGATAAAAATAATAAAATATGAAAAATTTTCAAGGACAAGAATTGCTCCTCGCGAGCTGAGAATTAGATTTCCTTGTGGAGTTGTTTAGAAGATTACGTTTTTTCCTCAAAAAGTGTGGGGTATCAGCAAACACATTTATTAAAATGCAATTAGAGACACGGAGAGGCCAGGATGCATTTCCCACAAACAATGTGGCAGCTGAGATTTCTGCCGATGCCTTTCATCTTGATCTGCAGAAATGGTGTAGCTGCATGAAAGGCAGCATTCGCCAGTGCTGCTATCGTGGAAAGATTAAGCATGAAAAAAATTCTACTGAGCTCGGTGTCTTACCAGGCATATAAGTGAGTTCATTTCAAGTCTTGCTGAACTCCACATAAAAACCCAGCCTTTAATATATTTTCAATTATGCTCCAGGCATGGGGATTTTTTTCTACTTTTTAACCCCAAGAACAAAGAAGCCTCAAACGAACCCTTCAATCCACATCTGTATTTTTCAAATCCTACAGTTTTAATAGCACATCATCCTGATTTCCCCCCCCTCCCCATGTAATTCAGAAAAACAAGAGACAGAAACCTCAGCGTCTTGACGCTACTAATGTAGTCAGACTTGAATGCACCTCCTTAAAGAGAGGAAAGAGCATAATTAGAGAAAATTACTAGGAAGAGATGAGGTAGAGTTTTCAAGAGCAGAGACACGGTTCTGCAGCTGAAATTAATTTTTAAAAATGATGCAGGGTTTTGTTTTCACATTTCATTGATGTCAACATAATTTCAGCAATTAAGTGCTTACACAATTTTTGGCAGTTTTAAATACGCTTTAGGAAAAATAAATTACAGGAGAAGAAAGACCTGCTGAACCATTTTCACGAAGCATTTGTTAGATAGATTAATTGTCTGCAAACAGAAGGCTGTTGAATTTCTTACAAGTTATTAATATACTGAAAGATATAGAAAGCGTGAAGCAAGAACGAGCAGTCAACTATCATATAAACCGCACCAGGTTTACATATTGGAAGTAGCAATAACGTGCTAAGGGGAAAGAGAAAACTGAAAGCCCTCCAGAAAAGTGTAGAATCACAGTCCGGGGGAGTAACCCTTCTAGACTCTGGAGAGCATCTGGAAATACTAATACAACTGAATCATGATTGTGGAAGGCTTAAAAAAAAAGGCTGCCATCCATCAAGAAAACATCAGATTGTCTGAGCACAGCAAAACAGGACTGCTTTGATACCCATCATCCATTAGGAACTTCTCCAACTGCTTCCAATAGGGCTCTGCTTTCCCTTTGGTTCCATCTCACTCAAGCTAGAAATAAGATGCAATATGTTGCTGTGTTCCAGAGTGACAGAGACGACAGAGGCTCTCATTCACACAAAGGATGAGATACAGGGAATGGGATAAAGTTCTTACACAGCTACACAGGGTTTGCCCTTATCTTAAGCCAAGGATTTTATTTCATGACTGCTATACTTTCATTCTCAAATTCTTGGGCTCTTAAGCCTGATTGGGGAACCTCTAAATGAACTTAAGGCGACAGGGGAGCAACACTTATGCTCCTTCATTATGGCAAAGACGTTTCTTTCTATTCATCTATGTTGTACTTGAAGATTCTCAGGCCCTCGCTGTGATCACCTTGTTTTCTTTTTCCTTCTGTGTCCTGCAGTATACCCTGAGTTCAGCGTCCACTTCTTTGCTTATCAAGAAACACTGATAAGAGGAGAGGAAACACATTCTTTGCATCAAGTTACACAAATAGTGTGAGCACCCTATGCCAGCACAGCCTGGTCCCTGCAGAACTACCGTTGATTTCATCAGCCCACCAGATGCTATTTGGCAAGATTATGTCTTCACTGAGAAGAGGAAGAACTGCACTGCTGTTAGAGGAGGAAATCTGATGAAGAATAGTTGAACTAATCCCATTCTGTATCATCCCAAAGGTGGAAGAGTGTCAGAAGAGCCAGCGTGGGAGTGTGCCTGTCAATCCCTGTAGAACGTATGAAACCATTCCTTTCTGTTCACCTGTGCACAGGGCGCACAGAGCCATCAGTGGTCAGGGATATTAAGCCAAACACCATCTGCTCATGTTCAAAGGTTGAACACACCTACTAACCACCAGAACCATCGCACTTCACTGCTGTGAGCACAAAGCATTTCATTTGGTGTGGATCATCGTCTGTGATCCAGACGGAGCAGTGACACGTGTTTATGTGATGTGATTAGCAGTAAGAGCAAAACGCAACAAGCAGCACTGCAGCCATTAATCACAATCGGGTCCTTGCTGTGCCAGGCGCATTCCAAGCCGACACGGGAGACAGTCTCATTTTACTGAGGGAAATTCACCCCTGTGTAGAAAGTTAGAGGTCTGTCTATCATCTGAAGCCCACACAAATCCACCAGTTTTATATGGAAACAGCTATTTCCAGAAAGAAAACAAGGCTACGTTAGAGAAAATTTAATACTTGTTTTTCAAGCTAAACTTCACTTTTGTTACCCACAAGACTCTGGAAAAGTTCACGTACCGAAGTGCCGCCTGTGAAGGTCCGTGGGGCAATAACAACTGACATTGTTCTGTATTTTCTGCACTAAGGTTCACAAACACAAATCAATTTTTCTGAGAATTTGGCAGCTTGCTCTGAAATAAATGGGAGGGATCATTTATGAGCTGGGGTCTATCTAGAGCCTGGTATTGGAGTGACTACAGTTGTGAAAGGCTGAGGGAGCTGGGTCTGTAAAGCTTGGAAGAGACTGAGGGGTGGCCTCATTCCTGTCTATAAATAGGTGAGGGGTGGGTGTCAGGAGGATGGAGCCAGGCTCTGCTCAAGGGCAGCTGGGGATAGAACAAGGGGCACTGGGTGTCAGCTGGAACAGAGGAGGTTCCATATCAATATCAGCAGGACCTTCTTCCAGGGAGGATGACAAAGCATTGAAACAGGCTGCCTAGGGGGGTTGTGGAGTCTCCTTCTCTGGAGATGTTCCTGTGCCACTTGGTCTGGGTGATCCTGCTGTGGCAGGGGGATTGGACTGGATGATCTTTCAAGGTCCCTTCCAATCCCTAAGGATTCTATAAGCATCCTCAGTTGAACTGATTCTAAAGTAGTAGATAAAAAGGAAGTGTTACTGGAGCAAGTACTGTCTACCCTGAACTTTGGAAGAGCTCAAGCTTGGCACTAAGAAGAGAAATCCCACATTTGTTCAAGAGGAGAGTTGGGTTTTTACAGTTCTGCTCCAAGAGACCAAAGCAGGAGCTATTTGAAGATTTTCAGACCTGTTAAATGTTCAAGATTTACCCCAGACAGACAAATTGCTTGAATAAAAACGAGGTGAGCAAAGAGAATCGAGTGCTAAGTCACACAGAAACCATTGCCAGTGTCACCTCTGTCTCAGTGCCTTTCACAACACATGGCTAAAGAACACACGGCAAGATAGCACTGTGTACAGCAAAAACTTCCCTAAATCTGGGGATGGGTAAGCTACAAGCTGCGCAAAGGTTAAGAGAGTTCCTAAAGGCTTTAATACTCTGCAGTGTGCATGTTGAGCTCTTACTTCTCAAATGCTTTGTGCAAAGACTTCTCTATGCATGCAGACACTTTTTCTTTGGATTTTCCTTCTTTTCTTTCATCTTTGTTATTTGTTTTACTTGCTGTAAGTCTACCTTTCCATAGCCTCAAGGCATTCCTGATGGTCTAAATGATCTAAACCAATTTCATATTAAGCAATAACAAATCCTGAAGTCTTGCTTCTCTTAAGCAGCAGAATGTTCTGAGTATCTGTAAGAAGAGACATAATGATGTCAAATATCTTTACTCCTTCCCTGCAGCTCTGGAAGACAGATTGGTTCTTAAAGCCAGTGCATACCCGTTTGAACAGAAATATTATGTAAAGAGGAATTGCTAACACATCCAGGAGATGGCACAGTGCAGAAGAACCCAGCCAGCAGCGACTATCAGAACATTTTGTAATGGTGATTCACTTTCAGAAAGCGGAGCAATAGCGTTCAGGATTTCACTCATTTTAGGAATTCTCGTAATAGTCTCCAGCAGATGACTATGGAAAACTGTTCAGCACACGCTCCAAAGTCTTAGGATATAAACACCACAATTAAAAACCTAAAAATAGCCAGATTTAAGAAAAAGCTTACTTTGATGCTGCCTTTATTGCTATCCTAGGTTCTTAAATCTTATGTTTGCAAGATTTTCTCTGCAATTTTGATGACTAGGAAGTTTTTAGCCTACGTCATCACCTGCTAAGTCTAGCATCCAAGAGTAAAAGTTGTAGGGAGATTTGAGACTCTCTTGGATATGACCAGAACTGCAGTGGGAAGATGAACCAGCTCAGTGGAGGTGAAATCCTGCATGAACTCAGGATGCTGTGGTTTGGTTCAATTAAAGGAGAGAGGTTTGAGCCTAAAGATCCTGCAGTGAGTGCATTCTAGTTTCTCAACAGATAACTTGGTCAAAATATTGGCCTGCCTGAGGTAATCCTGAAGCCGGTAGAAAGCACAGTCTCTCTAGACAGTATTGCCCAGACAATTCCCACAGTGGCTTTCCTTAATATTAAGATAAAAAAGGATGGATTAATCAAAGTCTTTCTTTTGCCACTGGCTGTTTTTCCCTTGGCCTAGGAAGTTCTCTCAGCACTCCCCCTTACAGGTGCACAGACAGATGTTAAGGCACTCTGCTGGGGTTTTTGTTTCCTGGCTGATATTCTGGTTCCATTTAGTTTAATACTGATGCTCAGTGCTTTAAGCACCACTGAAAAGGAACTCATTCTTTACTGCAACTGCTGAATAAGAGTCTTGAAAAAGAAACAGCAGTTTCATAGCTGTGAGGAAGACACTGATCATAGGGTATTATACGAAAAGCATCTGTCATTAAACAAGCTGCTTTAAGAAGTTGTGTCTGTGTATCTGTAGGAGGGGAGGACACTGTCTAAAACAGCAAGAGTGTAGATAATTAATGGATTAAGATGACAGAAGAGATAAAAGCACAAACTGTTACTTCATGCCCTCAGGCTTACGCAGCAGCACGCTGCATGTGGTAAAGAGAAGAAAGATTAGTGTGTGTGAAAGAAAGATTGAAAGACGCACCCATGCAAGCACACTGTTTTTAATTATTCATTGACACAAAACCTGTAGATGGAACACCCACTAATCTTTACTCCGACAAAGCCTCAGGCCCATAAGACCTACTGAGGATGTAAACAGGATTCATAAAGAGGTAGGTGGAATCATGATCAATATGTAAGTTGTCCTCGGTGTTTGTTAACAGAAGACATTGTGCAGAGACTTCATAAATCTAACTAAATAATCCCGCTTGGTTTAGCTGGTACAGCTGCATAGTTTAGACTGATACAGACTATAACACACTCCAGAGTACAAAAGTACTTCATGATAATGCCTCCACTTTTATTGTCTTCAGTGGTTATTTCTTTGAAATAAATGTGACAGATGCCTAGTGTGAAATAATCCTGAAGGAGGATCTGGCATGGCACATCTTGTAGTCTTGAATAAAAGTGGCTTCCTCAGTGACCGACACTGTGTCCTCATTTAGTTTCTAATTTGTGAGTGGCCCTCCACTGACCAGCTCGGCATTCCACCTGATAGACATGTGTTATAAAGCAGAGGGACCACAGTGGTCGAGCTGTCCTCTTCACTGCCTGGCATCTAAAGAGGACTCTGGGTTCTAAGGCAGAACAGACATTCGATGCATTCCTAACTCCAGTTCTAGAATCTAGATCCTGAATCACTTCCCTCTCTTCCACTCAATCCGGTCTGGGACTTCCCCACCATCTTCCCTAGCATCAGTGGTGATGGTGCCAAAATGCAATTGATTTGGTATTGATTTTTTATATCTTTGTATAGAGTTAATGTTACTTCCATTAAAGCTATTTTAGGGCATTTTTTCCAATCCATAGTTATTTCTTTACACCTTTTCCATTTTTGGCAATAAAGAGGAGTAAATAGAAAGTGTCACTGGTCTAGCAGTTGGTCCAGCCCTAAACCTTGACACGTTAGACCGCTCTGTCATGTGAACTCTAAGTTATCCCACTTGACATTTCACTCAGTCTGTAGCTGAAGCATGGAGATATCTGTAGTTCTGAGTGTTATCAATAGAAAGTTTACTAGTCACGGACCAAATTCACCAGCAAAGTCTGACCAAAACATGACCTTCTAGGATCAAATGGTGGTCCAGGACCATCCTGACATGAATACCCTGTAGCTGTATGGTCCCCCCAACTGTTTCCACATCAGTCTGACCAGTGTAACACTTTAAAGCCCCGTGGTTTTGCAAAGGACTTCAGAGGAGGTTTAGCTCCAAATACATCTCCCACCAACTCATCATCAGCCCAGCTTAACAGCCTTCCCCCTTGTTAGTCCTGCCAGAGTTGCACAAAACAGCTGGTGTGAGGAGCCTGGCTGGGTGCCTAGTCCTGTGGGGACCCAGATAAATGTCTGCAGCTCCTTTCAACTCTTCTGAAGCTCTCAATCATTAGCATCCAAATTAAAGAGCCATTCCCACCTTAGCCTTTAGAAATCCCTTTGACTCTTGCCTGTCACGCAGCACTCCACGCGTTTCAAGTACCCTGGCTGAAGCAATAGGTACGACTGACACAACTCGCATTTGTCACTGTAGGATCAGATCAGCAAAACAGACGTGCAGAGCCTGGGACAAATCTGGCTGCTCTGAATCCTACCACAAGCAGGAAGAAATCTGCATCTTGCGGTGATTAAACCCAGCAGGAAGAGTCACAATAAATTGTGTTAAATCAAGCATGACCTTACGAAGTCGCAATACAGATCAAACAAATTCAGCAGTGATTTTTCATGGTCAGGCATACAAAACACAGAACGGGCAGGAAGGCAGGCAGGAAGAACACTGCAGTGACCTATAAACAGTGTCAGCATTCCTGTTACCACATTTATCACACAAGTGTGTTACAGTGGTGCTGTTGGCTGTATGAGACGCTCCAGGGACCTTCCCCACCCAGGTCAGTGACAATAGGAATATTGAAATCTGGGTTTGGTTTTTCACAGCTCCCAGTCATACCTAACTCCTCAGATATGCAATACAGCTAGAAAGAAAAGGTGGATAAGGTATGGAAGAGCACAAGTACTGTGGTTTTTTGCTGAAACTTTCGTTGGGGTTGAAATGTTCTGCTCAGGTAGCTGGTGCAGGTGTAGGAGGTGGCACGTGCTGGCACACTGCACCTGTGATGTAGATACCCAGGAATCCATATAATAAAATAGCTGGGTAGATCCAAAAGTCGATTTCCTGATGTTTTAGGGAAAAAAAAGTTTCTAAATATTTAGCCAAGCTGATTTTGATTTGAGATACAATTTCATCTTAAAATGTCTTGGACTAGTAAAGATTGGGTGTTCCTCAGGCAGATACTACACTTGGTGGCCGTCCTAACAGGGATGTGATATGTAGCAGAATAGAAAGACTGAAAGGTCTGCCATCACACCCAGCACAGTATCAGTCACATCTCTCCTCTTTTGATGCTCTGATGCAGTAGCAGATGCAGAGGAAGAATCATTAAATCTCACAGAAACGGAGAGCCAGGCATTAGCGTGCAGCACATCTCACGTGCCTTATTGATCTGGAGCACTAAGTGCTTACAAACCCATGGAGCAGAATCGAGACGACTGCAACCCCACTCTGTGAACACTCATTACGTTTCTCCTGTTGGTCCTTCTGTTCACATTGTCATCAATCATATATGCACTACTTCATGCTAAGTGAACTGTCAAAAGAGCCAGGGGTTTTCAGGTGTGGAACTGCCTCTCATTCCTGGCACGCTCAGGTTTTCCTCTCTGTGTGGGCAATATTGCTCCTCCTTTATCCCCCATGTCCTTCTACACAAGGAATCTGATCTTGGCTTGGAGGGAGTACTGTCTGACAATTGTATTGCTAATTCCCTTGAAAGACTCATGATGTTTTAAATCCTAGGACTTGAGTCGTGCTCCCTACTGAGAAAGCTTCCCATTCTGAGTACTGGCATCAAGCAGGGAAACCAAGGGAGAGCATTCTCCGCTCCAGATCACCTCTGCAGATACTTGGGCATCTTGTATCTGTTTTCAAGAACTCCGGTGGCATTACAGCCCTGCTGGAAGTCATGAATGTAAACTACTTCATACAAAAAAAGCCATGTATTATTTAGCGTCCTTCCAAACAGCTTACCTCAAAAGAAGAGAGCATTAATAAACATCAAGGAGTTTAAAGCAGCGAGGGAACATAGGTAACAGTTATACCTTCAGATGAAAGACATTTCTTCCCAGCTAACTAGCCTAGCACCAAAACACCATGGTATTATTTCCTCCAACCACAGGAAATGTGCAAAGCTCGACTGAAAAATGATACAGGATTAACTAGAACATAGTCCTAAACTACAATAAATGAGCAAGGGTATCCTTGACCTGGCCCCATTCCCCTCGGATATTCAGCAGGGGTAAACTGCTGTGGCACATGTTCCTCGTTCCTCACAAAAATAAGAATTAAGACTTCAGAGTCTGCTTTTGGATCACAAGTCAAGGTCAAGCCATCCTGCACCTTAAGCACAAGTTAAAGACAGACAATGCATTTCATCGCTACGGGTGTGTCTGTAAGTGCAACAAACTGGTCATCACTGGGCAACTGCTGGCTAGTTAGGCCACCTCTGGGATTGGTTTCTGTATGACTTTTCCAGCCCCCAGTACATGAGAATGGTCACCGGTTACACCTTTTCAGATACAGATCAGTACCCTGGTGGGAAATACCTCAACAGTTAAAACAAAGTGGAAAAATAAAAGCTTCACAGCCTTGGAGGCAAGATGGAGAGAATTAACGTGGGTTTACACTGGGGGTGCTCTTTCTTTTCGTCAGTTATGCCCAAATTCTTGTCACAACAACCCATACAACACAAACATTTTTAGAAGACAAACTTGCAGTATAACCCCCAAAAATCTCAGTACTCTGCAACACTCCTGTCCCCCACTCATCCTTTTCAGCCTTACTAGTCTGACACAGTTTGAGAGGCAGTTAGCAAAGAGACCACCTCATTATAGATGCCTTTATAATAAATTCCCCTAACCACTAAGCAAAGCCAGGATTTTCAGAGCTAAGAGAAGACTCCCACAACCCAGCAGGTACTTCTACCTGAATTATCAACTCAAACTCTTCCATGGGTATGCTTAGTAAAACACAGTGAACAGAAGGTACCGGCTATATGCGAGTAACCTTTGTCTATCCTCAAAACACAGATTGCTCGGCCAGTTGGGAGCTAAACACCAAGGGAAGGGCTCTTAAATCCTGCTACCGAGTCACAAAAATGACACAAAGACAATTCCCTCCTCTTGACAAAGGTCTGTCAAACTCCAGACACCCGGGGTTCAGGTCAAATGTTAGACTGAAGCAGGGCTGCATGATAACCTGCTAAAACAACAACCCAGTGTCTGCTCCTGTAAGTCCTGTGATACCAAAATGGAAATAGTTCTTATCAATCTGATGCAGAAAAATCGCTGGCTTCCTCCCTGCAGCCAGCGAAGTAACAGAGGACATTCATCCAATTGCTATATACAGTTTCCAGATCGAGAATAACTCCACACGGTTTCCACACACTTGAGAAAACTTAGTTTGTTAATGAACTCACTCCTCAGGCTGCCCGTGTGAGTGGCTCCACGCACAGCTGCTCTGAAAAGCTCAATATGACCATCTCTCTCATGACAAAACACAAGTGTCCAACCCTGTTTCTGCCTGGGCTTCAAGAACAGGTTTACCAAGTCATGCTGGAAAGTAGGGTTACTTGCAAAGGATCACTTTAGAGTGTGACTTCAGTTTTAACAGGCTTTTGTAATGACTGGGGGCTTCCTAGAGTTCTTTAAACACCCCTTTAGCAAAAGAAAAATGAATTGAGACAAGAATTAAATCTTGAGTTTCAACAAAGTCCCCCCTTACCCTCTGTCACTTACCTGCCCCCAGAAGGCAAACGAAGGACCTAGGAAAATCAAGCCTAAATCGCATAGGAAACACTCCACCTCCCCTTCACTTTCAGAGCTTCACAGATCCCTGGTGTCTGTGGCCGTCCTTTTGTTGGTTCCTTGATGGAGCTACAGGTGGGGAGATGACGGTGATCAGCCACACCTGTACCTGCTTGAGTCCCCGTTCACCCCCTGCTGCGAGGGGTGGGTATTTGCTCCCCCTGTGATGTAAGGCAAGGTGACCACTGGGACTTTTGCCACAGTTTGCTGAAAAACATTTTTTCTTGGAGGACTTAGAGCAGCAGTCAGCAGACACCATTCATGCTCCATCCCACCCCTATCTTGCTCTGTTCTCACCGCAGAGTGCCTTACCCTTGGAAGCTGCAAACTGCTTCCATGCTTCGGCTCCTCTCCCTGCTTATGGTTATCTGAGCCGTTTCACCTGTTGCTAATCAGAGTCTGTCAGAACACACAGATTTGGGCTACTGATTGTGTGGATACAAGGGTGCAAATACATGCCCCAGTATTTCACATGCACCCCAACACGTGTCTAAAAATTGTATCCTGAAGGCCAGTGAGCTGCTCCTGTTTCTCCTTTTCAGTTCAACACAGCACAGCACTGGAACAATTAAGATCCTCTTGTAGTTTTGGTAGTGACCCCTGTTCTTACTTGACAGTCTTTCACCCCAACTGGTGAGGGTGTCACAGTTTCCATTCAATGCAAAGTAATTGATAGCGCAGTCCGACGTTCATTGAATGCATATTTATCCTGTCATCACTCAGGCCAGATGACAGCTCTGTAGTGGACGTGCTTCAGTATTTCCTTCTTGAGCAACGCAAACCAATTCCTTCTTGTGGAAAGAAAACAAAAGGAAGAGGTTGCCTTCAGCGAGGGAAGAGGAGGGCAAAGCTACAGACACACTGAGCTGCCTGTTCCACTGAGGGCCCATTATAAAGGTATCTGCTCTTTCTGATTCAGTTGTGGTTGACTACAAAGCAATCCCAGTCCAAGGGACTTCAGAAAATCTGCAGTCTGAATTGTGCCTGATGGAGGTATAATGTACGAAAGAGGATGTCTGGATAAGATAAGAGCTGGCAGTAAATTCTGTTAATTAACATAATCTTACAGGAAACTCCCACTCAGACTTCTGTCCAGCCAGTTTCCCAGGACTTTTCTTCTGGCTGTCTGTATTTGCTGTCATCAGCTTCCCCCGTGCTCAGACCCCCAGTCCTTTAAGGCTTGTAACAGGCATGAATTTACCCACTCTGGAATACATCACCATGTTTTAGTTATAGTCCCTTCTTTTCCTAAAATACACTTAGGTCAAACATATTTTTGTGTAAAACCAGAGATTAAGGGGTGACAGGGGCCCTTGAATCTAATCAGAAATCTATTCACAGAAAAGGAGGCTGGGGGTCAGCTAACAGCACTGCAGAGAGGAGAGCTGCTGCACAGCGCTGCCGCATGGCAGGTCTGGCCACCACAGTGACAGAGCTGAACCTCTATTTTGGAGCTACCTGTTGATATCGATGGGTTTTTCTGTCTATCGAACAAATGCTGTCTCCGTTACTGCAAGGTATGGATGAAAGAGCACAGGATAAAATGCTGACAACTACCAAAGCATTTCAGCTTTTCACAAGCTCTCCTTCCAGATCCGTATGGAAAGTTTGTCGGTGTTTGATATGATGACTTGACCATGCCACTGCTGCTGACAGCTTCAATAGCCTCGCCCTGAGGCTCCCTGACAGCACAAGTAACGCATCCTTTATTGGGAAGGGACTGACAAAACTTCTGGGTGAATGCAGACAGTTTTACAACACAATTGTATTGGAAACAGCACTGTCAGAAGAAAACCATCCATCACCAAACTACAGCATCTGGGAAGCCACAGAAAAGTTAGCCAGTCTGTGTGCTACACCCTGGTCAGATCATTCCCTGCCATTTCTGTTTAGATCTCTGAAATCCATGTGTGATATTTCCCAGCTTAAACATATGCTACATAACAAAATAAACCACAAAGCACCCCAATATTCACGACTGAGATACAGCCATAAGGTTGTGTCTTGCTGAAAAGAATTGTTAGGTAGTTTATAGGACTGCACATTCTACAACACCTTTAGGGCCACAGACATGACTGCCACACACAGACTTCTGCTGGCAGTCTGAGACCCTCTGAGTTGCTGGGTGCATGCTCTTGCCACAGTGCAATGGCAGCTTCTGTCAGACCCTTTGCAGCAAAAGCAGACAGTCTCAATTATTCAAACACTAATGGTTTCAGGGGTGTTTTTTAAATGCTGCTACCAAGCACTCACTCCAAAACACTGATTATTAGCACAGAAAGTTTTTCAGTCTCTATTTCTTTATTTTCAAAAACTCCAAGGTGTTGATGAAGTATTTGAGGGGTCTTTGGGGGGAAAATCAAGCCTAAATTTGTTTAAATGTACTCTTCATATTCTTTGGGAACCTCTGGAAGTTCTGCAGGCTCACAAGCCGGATGCGTTGCTTCTTTCAAGTCTTGCTGTCTCCCCCCTCTCAGAGGTCTGAGAAGCATCCACAAGGTGGCATTATGTAATGCTGGTTTTCAGCATACTTAGAGAAGCCTTCCTGCTGTGACACACTTTGAGTTACAGGTCGATTCCCTTGCCTTGCAGTGTTCTGTGGATTTGGGCTGGTGAATAGTCTCCTCGTTATTAAATATGTTTATTCGTTTCAGTCTCTCATAAACCATGAGTTTTGTCCGTGTTCATGACGATATAGCTCAGTCATTATAGACAAATCCGTGGTGACCTTTTCACCTCAATTGTTTATTGTAAGTCTGGGGTCTTTAGCACAGTCCACACATTAATCTTTCCCCACATCAGAGGCACTAATCTTTAACAGAGCTAAGTCTCCAGCAAAACCATAAAGATGGCTTTAATAAACAGAATTCAATGTAGTAGAAATACTGTCTGGCTAAGTAGTTACTGAGAAAATAGCTTCCCCTCTTCCTAAACATTCTCTTTAGCCGTTAAACCCATAGTTTTCTGGGCATCTGTGGCTGGGTTGGGCAGCCCACAGTCAGTTTACCATCCGGTCCTGCTGTCACTGCCTTTGCAGGGTCCCCCCAGGTATCTTGATTCTGTACTTTGTTTCTGAGTAACAGAAACAGTGTTTTCTGGGCAGTAAATATTTACGTTTAAAGTAGCATTCTTGAGAGTGCTAGCAATAAACACTTAGGGGTGTTTATGGAAGAGCCCTCAAGTGGGAAGCAATTTACAGCCTCTGTGAATAATAGGTGGACATCCCCAATCAGAAAAGAACTGGATTTTCAAAGTGATTCATTCCAAAAGGGACACACTGCACCCTAGAAGAAACCAGACAAGGTTTCAGTTAGGTGATCAGGAAAACTGGTAATGACAGTCTCTATAGGAATAATTATCTTAGCTTTTCTATGAAATCATGTATGAGAGAACGCTCGACCAGCAACTACAAGAGCAGTAGAAGACAAAAACCCATAAGGAACCAAAACCCAAGCCCATAACAAAACAGAAACTACAAAAGCAAAACACAGTGGGGGTTTAAAAGAGTCACTAACAAGCCAACCACATAACTGACTTAGAGTTCAAGTGAATGAGGCCTCACGAGTCTCCAGAGAAGCTCTCCAAGTTATTTTGCAGGAGTATGGTTTCATGTCAGGTAGGTTACTAATGGTATCGGTGATGGAGTCGGGGGCTATAGATGAGACCGGTTTTAGAAGATTAGGAAATGATGATAATAACTTCCAGCTCTGCTCATTGTGTCTCTCTTATGCCCGAGGAATTAAATCTTCTGTTGCCTAATTCTAAATTTAAAAAAAAAGCACCCCAAAATCATAACCAAAACCTCTTCACAGCATTTGCTAGTCGTCTTCTGCTAAGAGTTGCATCACGCTCCCGAGTTGAGAGAAAGCACCGCTGGAAATTGTGTTTGCAAAACTGATGAAAACTGTAGCTCTGTGTCATCGAGAAGACGATCTGGCACTGTGTGCATCCCTTCTATGTGTCTTCCGGAAAACAATGGCAACTAAAGCAAAACCACTTGGAAGGTAGTAACTGGGATGCAGCATAGAACTGCCTAACACAGAGCCCTTCTAAGTGTTGCGATACAAAGACACACTGAAGAGCCGTTTTATTTCAGGTTATATGGCCTCAGTTTGTGATGAACCGCAAACTCTGGCTGGAAAAGGCTCCTTTCCTGCAGGCAGTTACCGTGGCTGTGACAAACCATACTGCTGAAGTTGGATCATTGCCATTTGCGAGTGGTTTTGCAGTACGTAAGACCAAGCAACCCAAAGTGGTTTTGAATCCTGCACGTGTGCTTGTTAGCAGATGTGGACAAGATGCAGAAAAGCAGAGGCTTGTTGTGGTGTTCCAGTACCTCCAGTGTGACTAACAAGAGGATACAGACTCCCTTTTCACAAGGAGTCCTGTAGAAAGGACAAGGGGAGCAGTTACAAGTTGCTCCATGAGAGGTTCCGACTGGATTCGAGAGGAAATCTTTTCACAATGAAACCTGTTAGTGAAAAGGTCCGCCAAGGGAAGTGGTGGACTGCTCAACTTCAGACTATTTTAAGGCTCAGCTTGCTAGTGTTCTGGGCCAGCTCATTTACACTGTGTGCTGCTTTAAGAGGTTGGGCTAGACAATCACTAAGGTTCCTTCCATCCTCCAAACCTGTGACCCTGTGAAGCTGCATATACTAGAGCATGGATTGGAGGTCTGTCAGGGTATGAAGGTTCAAATCTTGCTGAGATTGTGCTTGAGGACTGTGTGCAGCAGGCAGACCCAGGCTTTGTGTGCTTTCATCCACATGCCATGTTTCAGAAATAATTGCTAGTTCCTGGGACTTGTTTATGAAAAAGCTGAGGAGAATGGTCCAAACCACAACCCTTGAACATGCTGAGAAGCTACACAACGTGGGCCACGCAGGTTGCAGTGATCTGACACACTGTTTTACTCTGTTTTCTCTTATAAGGCTAAGACTGTGCTAATTAAGAGTCAGTTAATCACAGAAGTTATCATTTAAAGGGAAGACTGAACAAAAGTAAATATCATGGATCCATAAGTGTGCATGATAGTACCACCTCTCAGGGCCTTCCGTCCTTGGCAGATGTTTCCGTAATGAGAGTAAGTGAATTTCATAATAATAGAGATGCACAGGATGTTGTGGACCCTCTAGAGATCAACTGGACAACTGAGTGTGAAAATAAAAGGCTGGGGAAAGTGCTGGTACTGGACAGTGAGCGACATAAAAGCAGAATTATTAAAACTCAGATAACAAAAATGAACCATGTGGGGAAAAACCCAAGCAAACCTGCAGGTGAGGCTCAGTAGAGACAACAAGTTTTGACCTGACAGTGAAGTTCAGGCTTTAAGAGATTCTGCAGGCAGTTTAAGGGAAGTGAAATCTGTTCATCATTTGCAATGTAATGCCTGCAATTCAGAATCTAAGGGCTTTCGTGTGGCTGTATGTTAATTTTTTATGCCTGATAGAACAATATAAGATGAAGTATATTTGGGAAAATGACTTGGCAGTGTCCTTCCAAAGCGCATGAAAGCGTTCTTCATGGGGTAATAAGGCCTTCCTGCCATACGGTTTAGATGTTCCCTGTATTTCTCTTCTCTATCTCCCTCCACTTTTTCAGAAATGCATCTTGCAAACACAAAGGAAATAAAGTGGTAATGACATTTCATGTGAGTTCTCCGAGAGGCAGCAATGAGCAGTTTATGACTTGTCTCAAGATTTAGAAGACCTGGAAAGCATCAGCACTGCCTCTGGAATCCTGTGGAAATGACCGACTGGAAATCAGTTCAGCAGAAAAGGACCTGGCCGTAGTTTGCTACAGAGCATGAGCTAGAAGGGCGTGCTCGCGCTGGCTGCACCCTGAGCTACACCAGCAACATCATGGCCACCATGGTACGCAAAGCGGTGATTGCTCTTAGCTCTGCCCGTGGAGAGCCACCTCTGGAATAAGGCATAAGTTTGGCCCTCTAGTGCACCAATAAGCAGGAACCAGTTCGGATGATGTCTATTAAGATCAGGAGATGAAACCCTGGAGAGACCAAGGGAGCTGGTTTTATCCAGCCGGCAGTGTCACATTCAATACANATTCGGATGATGTCTATTATGATCAGCAAGGAGATGAAACCCTGGAGAGACCAAGGGAGCTGGTTTTATCCAGCCGGCAGTGTCACATTCAATACAGGAGCATAGAAGGCAAAACAACGCGTTCAGTTTGAGTCCTGATGATTACCAGCACAGTCAGCTAGGTGACTCCACCTTAGGAAAACCAAGGTCAGCCCAGAGGTAAGGAGCACCACCAGGCTAAAACCATGGTGGTGAATCAGAATTCATGGGGTCATTTTCTGGAAGTGCTGCATGACAGCTACCTCTTTTAGAGGTAAAACAAGAAAGTGTTGGTCCTTCACCTTAACTTTTTGTCAGAGAAAAAACCCCAAGAAAGATATGACCTGAAATGCTGTAGAGAATTTAGAAAGAAAGATTAATTTCTGCTTTTAAATTTGTAAGAATGCAATTGCACTGCAATGTAGCATTAAACAAGGACGCGACTCATATGCAATTAAGATATTTACCTCCCCAGCACTACCACCTTCAGGTAGAAGCAGCAGGAGCTCAGCAGCTCCTCTTTTGGCTGCAATTCTGCTTTAACTGTGCTTGAAGATCACTGGTATCAAAACAGTCAGCAAGGCTCTGTAAGAACAATATTTTGAGTAGGTTGATGGTCAGACTCTGATCTGAGTTCAACCCTGCATTCCACTGCCGGATTTACAACGCGTCAGAGATCTTCCCTGATTTTCAGTAACAAAAACACAGGTAATAATGGTGATTTATTCCTACAGTTCAGAAGAATCACAGAGAATATTAATGATACAGAGTTTAGTTTGCTTTTGCAATTACTTTTATGGCTTTTTAACATGATTTATTTCCTACGAGTGAACTCAGCCTCACCACCCACCGGGGAGATACTCCTTACGGTGTTGATCTTCCAACGGACAGACGCTGATGTACAGAGATGTTAATGCTGGCATTTGCACAGCGCACGCAGACAGAGCAACCTGCTCGAGAAGGGCACCGCACGTTCACGGTCCCTACGGGAGTTTTCAGGACAACATTCCTCAACATACCCAAGTTCCTGGATACCTAAGAGAAACACTGCACACTTATGCTTCGCATAAATCACACTAACAGGGGCAAAGTATTTCAAAGATGAAGTACTACAGACTGCATTTCCCTGCTTAAAAACGTTAGGCAAGTTGGCCTGACACTGAGTGCTGGAAGTGCGGCAACTGTCCACACACCGAGAAAGACAAAGGCTTCTCCAGCAACCCACCGGATGAGCAGCACTAATGCACCTTCCTTCCCCCGACCCTGGGACCCTGCACCCAGGTCTTCTGGGTGCACAGTTCCTGTATAGAGCAGTAAATATGGAGAAGCATTGTTCCAATGCAAAGCATGAAGCCTGACAGGAGAGAGAGAAGCAGTCGCGGAGGCTGAGAAAAGACTAAGGCTTCAGTGTTAGAAATGCTGGAAGAAGGGTTCTGGAGCCAGGTAAGGCCCTGCGTCACAGGCTCAACTTTACCTTCTTGATTTCATCTGCCTTCACTTCTAGCTGAATCTTTATTTGGCAAATATAAACAGCAGGGTTAGGATGACTGATCGGAGCTATTAGTTCTTTAAGGGGCATCTGTTACTCTTTAGTGTCTTAAGTATCATGAACACTTTAGATTATGAGCTCGGCATATTGATTCCCTCTTTGAGGTCCTTTAATAAGCAAGATAACTCACCTCACATGAGGAGGCATTTCCAATATGCATTATTGTAAAGTCAGAGTAGCTGCAAAACATCACGAGGTTAACATTTACTTCAACACCGTGAGCGAGACACTTCCTCAGGGGCTCAACATTTGTATGTTCTGCTGCTTAGTCCTGGTGGAGTGAGAGGGTGTTTTTGCACCAGTTCCCTCACCTTTCCCTGGAAAGCCAGCTATGCTGTGGCAGGCAGGAGCATTGAATTAACTGCACTGAATTCCCAAGCTGCATGTTGGAAAAAGTGTCCTTTACAGTTTTCTCAGAGCTGGTGACTCTCTCATTAGAGACATCGCAGACGCTCAAGAAAGACTGAAGGAGTTCAATTCTACAGGAGGATAAAAGCAGGAACAATGCTCGGAGTGACTACCTTCATTAGAGGAAACACTGCAACTGCCAGTCCCGAAGAGGAATCTGGATGTACGCCACTGGACTTGCAAGAGAACAGTTAGAGGGGCTGGACGAAGACAGAACCCTTGTGAGACGTGTTCATCCTCTGGGGCACTGTGAAACAGAGGGCTAGGCTCAGTACAGCTCCAGCGATTGCTGAAACTGGCATCATTATTCATGTACAAACAACAATAAAGACTCCATGCCAATCTACCCCACTAGAAAGACAATTAAGCATGAGAGAACCTGTGTTTAAATGCACTTCCCAAATGGCACGGTTTCCAGTTACCCCCTCTGTGCCTGTGAGGTGCTTTGCACAAACCCCTGCTCTTACTCCGCTCCCCGTGACAGTGATATCTTCTAAGGAGCAAAATCAAGACTATGAATATCTGCTACCAATCTTTGAGACTGCTTTAGAGCAGTAACAGCAGGTCATCCTTTAAGGAGGACGGCCAATCCAGATGAAAAGGAGTCACTGAGGGCAGAATAAGTTCTCCTGCCCTACATGCCTCGGGGTGGGTGGAAGGTGACTAAGAAATGACCCTTTCTATCTCGCACAGGCAGCGTGGCTTCATCAGCACCTGGGGCTGCAGGCTGAGGTCTGGCAAAGGGCTCGTTCTCGCATCAGATAACACGCAGGAAAAAGCTGTGGTTCTTGGAACAGAAACATTCTTCCCAGCTTATGGCAAGGCAGTTCAGCGACGTGCCAACCAAAGGCTTGTGACAAAGCCACTTTTAACTGTGTAATTAGCTGTGCTGGCAGCGAGCGCAGCTGAAAGCCTTGGCTTGTGTCTAATGGGGGTAGTCTAAACACAGACACAACACAAATAAGAAAGCTGCCTGGCTGTGTGCACAGATACCCTGGGACTTCTGCAGGAAGCAAGGACCTTCCGTGGCTGAAAGCCTGAGACGGTCTCTCTCACGACAGGTTCACTGTTAGCTGGTGGCTGTGTGATTCGTTTCCTCAGATCTTCTGCAGCTGCAATTAGAAGCCTTGTTATCCTGTCTTTTGCCCCTTCAAAAACTACAAATGTAATACAAACCGTGCTCTGTAAAATAGAGCTGAGTGAATATTAAATGCTTATTCCTGGAAAACATGTTTGCTTATTAAATTTGGTGGTCATCACTCATGTGGTAAAGGCTGTCAGTGCCAAGAACCCTTTAGCAGTTAATGCCAGCTGCAGGTCCATTATTTTAATTGCCTGCAACCTATAATCAATATCTGCTGCTCTCAATACAACTGGATGCATAGCTAAGCAATGGGAAAAGTTACTGCACCCCACGTTCCGCGTGTATTTGTAGGAGATGTAGCACAATGCACCGTCACTGTTACCTTTTCATCATCAAAGCTATTGCAACTTAGTAGGGAAACTTACAAAGAAAACAAAGCATCTGCCTGCTTTAACTTCAAACTTGAGCTGCATTTTTAGGTCGAATTCAGGTGCCTCAAGGTAAACTTAGAGTAATTAATGAATAGATAATGGAATTTAAGTTCTTTGCAAAGGAGGATGGGATTCTGCTCTCAGGGCTTCATAGATTTCATGATCAGCTGTGTGTGGCCACAACAGCAGTTCCAAAGAGATGGCTGGATCCTGAAGCACATTCAAAGGTCAGCTTTTCTGTGTTACAGACTGTTCCCTGCCGCATCTGACAACTGAGCACAGTGAAGGGCTGAAGATACCACACACTCAGAGAATGGTGCATTTTTGGGAGCCATTCTGGCTGCATTGGAGAAACTACACGTTCAGTCAGATAATTCTGAACTTCTAGAGGGGTTTTGCTTCTGTTTGCCAGCAAAAGCATTCCACAGTTGTGTGGGGAATAGTAAGTTGTCAATGGCCTAAGCACTTTGGTAGTTATCTCTGGTCTACAGATGCACTTGGTGCCAGTGATAACTGAAAGGTGTGATTTTAAAGTATACATCCTTAGCCGACCATAAAGTCCATTGCTGCTATAGAGACAATGTCTAAGCGTGACATTAGAACCATGGTCTGTGCACTCTTTTTCAACAGTTGTTGCTATTGAAAGGAAATCATTCTTGGCCAAGTCTCAACCTCTTCACAATTAAAACTTGAGCTGGGGCAGAATTTCACCCTTAAACTGTTTCTTAGGAGCAGTTGCCTGGGGGGGTGCCATTTAGAGTGGTTTCAAGCATAGAACAATAGAAACACAGGAAAATGCATTTCTCAATAAGCCTAATTGCATCAACAAAATGAGGATGGATGGGTAAGCAGACAACACAGAGCTATTTAGAAGGGAAGGAGGAGGAAAAGCAGAGCCACAGACACAGAAAAGTCTGTTTTCTATCCACTCCATTTCCATTAAAGCACAGATACTATCACAGGGCTGTCTTCTCCCTCTTTCTCAAAACCAAGCACAATCTTTTTTTCATGTGTACAATGCACATGTTCAAACACACACAGTCCGGTGCCTCCTGCTTGCTTTCATGCAGCCTGGAACAGGTAGCTCCTGCAGCTGACACAATATTGTGGCTTGGCTAGCTGGCAGAGCACTCTTCCCCAGGGGATCACAGCCCCCCAGGGGACCACGACTCCATCTTTAAACTGTAACTGCACTACCGAGCCAACTCCATTATTTATGCTTATTAAGAGTGCATCACAGTCAAGCATGACTGCTTTAAAATTTAAAGGAGTTGCTCTAGCATTTTTAGTGCTCACGTGCCATTGATAAGTGGTTCCTGTTTATCCCAGCTGCAGACACGCTGGGTTACAGTGACAAGGACACTAGCTTCCAGTGGGCATGAGCAACACAGCTGTGAGGGGGGTCAGACCCGTAATTAGCCAGGACAAAAGAGGGTGAAACAGGGCATTGCTAACGGGCATTGTAAATGCTGGGATTTGCCAAAAAGAAAGTATCCCCCTGTTGATACCAACCTCCCAACCCAATGCAGTTCCCCAAACGGTGAAGATCCCTGATAGCTGTAGGGCAGATATTCTGGGTTGCATTACAACATCATGACAAAGGTAATGGCAGTCATACATTGGGTCATAAGATCTCGGAACCACCCAGCTTTGAATTTCCTTCCAAGCAGCACATACAGTTCAGAGCCATTGTATCTACTGGCACACACCGTTAAGACACCATCAACCGCGTATTTTATAGAGTTGAACTCATACATTAGCCATATGACAACCCAAAGCTCTCAGCTGCTATACTGTGGCTAATACAAACAGATACTTCCTCTGATACCACACTGATGTTTTAAATACTGTCCCTCGGTGACGCTTTTGAGGTCTAGTAAAACAGCCTTTCACACAAGCACGGTGTAAGACAACAAAGGAGAAAGTAATTTGCAGACCAGCCACATAAACAGAAAACGTCACGTGTAGGCAACTCACAGGAGGTTAATTGTCCATCCAGTCACCCTGGCCATCAAGCTTCTGGAGAGTAGTACCTATGTCCCTGAGGTATCTGCTGGCAATTTCAAAAACTCAAATTTCAAAGCTAAAAAGCACTCTGTGTGCCATTCCCTTTTTAACCTGCCAGTAAAATAAACTCCAATTTGAAGAAGCAGGAAAGATGGTTACAGATACGGAGGACCAGGAGGCCCATCGCCTTGTGAAGAGTGTAAATGGGTGGGTGCCCAGGGAAGCATGTGCAAACATTTTGGGCAGAATGCAGACACAGTGTAAGTGAACTCTTCAGACTTCCAGAGCAGCCTGAAAGCCTGTCTGTCATCACTTCTACTGCTTTTTGCAAGTCCAGCACTTCTAAGTCTCCCTGTGCCAGTTCCTCAATCCAAACTTAGCCTACAGTCACCAGAACAAGAGGGACCGGGTTCAAGCTGTGCCAAGGGAAGCTTAGATTAGATATTAGACAAAACTCCACCCAAAGAGTGGTGAAATATTGGAAGGGGTTTCTCAGGGCAGCAGTGGAGTCACCGTCACTGGAGATGTGTAAAACACAGCTGGCTGTGGCACTTCAGGCGTGGTTGTGGTGGTGTAGGGCAGAAGGTTGGACTTGATGGTCTTGAGGTCCTTTCCAACCTTGACCATTCTGTGATTCCATGATTCCGTATGCGAGGTTAGCATTCAACCCAGCATCCAGGCAATCACCAGATGTAAAAGCCATCCTTCCCAAAGTGCTGCAGGATACAACAGAGCGCTCATGTTCTGCTCATAAACTGCGCTTGCCCTGGGATCTACTAAAGCGAAAGAGCAGTCCTCACACCGAGCTGCTTCTCCTATTGCACTGTTCTGTGTCTGTCTCACAAGGCAGTCGTAATTCTTACAGTTTAGAATCGGTTCTCCTTCCTCAGATCAAATTCTTAGCTCATGGATTATCCATTTCTCTGGAAAAAACCATCATTTTGAGTAGGTGGGCAGAGCTGACTGCTCTGCAGTTCCCATGCTACCACACTCCTGTCTTCTCCCTTCAGGCTGGGGTTAATTTTTCTTTAAAAATAAAAATTGGTAGAATAATGTTGGTCAGAACTTCCCAGTTAACTGAGAAATCCTCAGAGCAGGGAGTTCACTGCTTGTCTGACAGAATTCTCTTGCAGTCTCCTTTACCTATGGAAATTGTTTGGAGAGATAAACCGCTTTAGCCTATCCAAACAGTCTGCATTTTAATCTCCTAAGTACGTAGCTGTAATTGGGTGGACCTGCTCCCCTGGCCTGGTGCTTTTGTGGCGCTTTAAAAGCACAATCAGGAATGATGGAATAAGTCTGCAGGGAGGAAAGGTTCAGGAAAGGCACTTGATCAAACAACATGACTTCCAGCTGAGCTCAACTGCATCTCTCCATGTGCTGCATTGCAGAACAGAGCCGTTCAGAAGGCATTAGGCTGAAGACTGGTGTTTGGGTGTAAATGTTAATCTTATTTGAAACAACGGTTTAATGTGTATTTACCCAGGAAGGGTTTTTGTTAGTCCCCAAGATTAATGACAACTGTTTTACTGGTACACAGATCTCAGGGGAGCAAGGCAAAATAAGTCAGAGACTGAGTAGATATCATAGAGCACAGAACTCCAATTCAGCTAACTACTAAGTCACCACAGACCTTGGATTTTGAATTAATCTAAGGTTGCACTACCTAATTTTTCTACTCTTGTTAGTAGTTTGAAAGTGGTCGACCACAGGCATATTTTTTTCATAGGAATTGCTATAAAGGCAAAGAAGCGTCCAGTCTGTGAAGTTCTCATAAGCTGCAAATCCACGGCCAGTTACCTCTCACTCAGGATTGGACGCAGAACCCAGGAATACCTGGCATCAATAGGAGCTGAAAAGTTAATAAAGTCATATTTGGTCAATAACAGTTGACAGACAGGCAGGATTTAGTCCGAATCCCAGGGGGGACAAAATCTAAGATGTTTTAAAGATCAGCTAGAAAGAAAATCTCCGTTAGATGGAAAACTTGCATCCTTTGTGTTAGTTAAGGGTCCAGCACAGTTTCAGAAGGCTAACTGCTGAGACCCAAGCAGCCTGGAGACCTCTTTTGTATTTCCAGTTGACTTCCTGATGCCGGGTTCAGGTCTTTGCTGGACACAGGTCTATGCCTCTGGCAGTCATTTGCAGACAGAGGCTTTTACAGAGGCAGCAGAGGAAGGCACAAACTCTGGTCCTGTGAGCATTGTAATAATGTGCATTTGGAAACATCTCGCTTGTAAAAGGAACAGCACATATTTGATGCAGATAAAGAAAGGAAGAAGAAAAACAGTACAGCATGAGGCTGTCATTAATGTTACCCTAACCCTGGTATGTGGGAAAACCAAAACCCTGCTGTCTGCGTGAAAACTGTGCATCAGGTTCAGCACGCAGACGAATGCGGTTAGTGGGTACATAGCACGTTGGGCCACTCCACCTAAGGAGTGCCCTACATTTCACCTGCTCCAGAACCTTGTGGCTTAATGTCATTTATATGTTATCTCTCTCATCTAAACCCAATTTTCACAGTAGTTATCCAAAGCTGTGTGGGCAATTGCAGAGCACTGAATAAATAAAATGCAGTCTGATGCAGTGATCAGATTAATTCGTTAGGCCGTTGGAACTCCAGGAAGGTACTGTCCTGCCCAGTGGCAGTGTGCAACACCTTAGACATTATTGGAAGCCAAGCAGTCCTCATTTATTCAAAAAATTAGCTCTATAAGCTATGCCACAAGGCTGACAACCCTTCCCTCATTCTCGTAGGGTCTTTTCCATCTCCTCTTTTTGGCCTGTGTGGCTCACATGCATCCGTCCTGGACTCACCAATTTATGTATTGTTTAGGTAAAACCAATCAGAGTCAGCCGGTCGGCATATTCATATTCGCCAGCCATACCCCGAGTGTGATGACAGTGGAATCATCTGTACTCATACTCATGCATTCAGGGTTTTTATGGCCCCAAAAGAATATATTTACATTAGAACAGCTCCTGTAATAAATATCCAGCTCAAAAGACCAAATGTCTCGTGGCTGTTCCTTGCTTAGAGAACGTACGAGCAGCACGGAATTTCTGAAGCAGCATGCCCACTAATTAGCACTAAATTACAATGCAGCACCTATATAAAAGATGAATACCACACAAATTCCTTCTGATTACTGTTATTACACTGAATGCTAAATGAAATTGGAAAGGGAGAACATTCTAAGTGTCAGCAGATGGTTTTGATCAGTGTTTATCCTTTTTGGTATAATTTAATGAGGGATCATATGTTAATATCCAGCTGGAGAAAACTACCTTTCAGACTCAACAAGCCTGAGAAGACTTTCCAGATGCAGAGAGCAGAGCTGTCATTACCAATCACCGTAGGCTAAATTTTAAAAACCAAAATACCCGAAATAGAACACTTGCAATGAGCACAGGCTCGAGCTTAACACAAAAAGGTGAATCTGTTCTTGCTCAGTTGCCACGGACGTGCTCCTTTCACTCTGCTCTGCCATCGATTTCCCTTACTTTGTGCTCACTTCTTTCACAATACATTTGGAACCACAGAACTGGTAAAAGCGACGGCATGTAGTTAACGAAGATGATTTCATGAAGGTTTTACACCCATGAGCGAGCTCTACATGGAGAAACATCGCAAGCAGCAAGGTGTAGCCTCAGCAGGTTTGGTGATGGCACCAACCGGGAGCAGTGGCTAACACACTCTACACGAACCTGATCCAGCAGTGGAGTTAGACCAGGTGATCCCCAAGGTCCTCTCCAACCCTCAGCGTTCTGTGATTCTGTGGAACAACCCCTCTGAATCCCAGACACGTTACTCTTAAAACTTTAAACCCTGTTCCTCTATAAAGACAATAAAATTTTACTCTCTCTCCAAAAAGTTTTACAAGCTTCCTCACTCTGCCAGTCCTACAGTCTCTCAACTAAGTACAGACCCATCACAGTCTCCTTGGGGACAGATGTTTGCAATTCTGATTGCTGTTCTCGGGATCTTGGAGGAGTTCCGAATGCTGAAGGTTGTTTCTGTTGTCAACTTGAATCTCTGGTGTCTAGTGCCATGTTGTAGTTGGGACGAGACCTACGGCCGTTTCTTCGCACTGTACGTATAGCAACATGAGTGCACAAATGACTTCGGGTTGTGTAAGCTGTGCTGGCTCATCACTGGCAGGGAGTGCACATGTGCAAGTAGTTTGCAAAGGTCCCGTTCCTGCCCACATTTTAAAAAATATTTTAAAGGAGCAGCTGAGCCAATGGAGAGGACAGTACGGTCTACTCTGAGCATCTACTCTGAGCGTCTACTCTGAGCGTCTACTCTGAGCGTCTACTCTGAGCGTCTGTTCCCATCTCTGCATTCCATGACGGCCATCCCTCAGCCACTCTACACTATCACCCAAAGCCTTGCTTTTGCATTCCTGGTGTGTGTTTCTAAACGCCTCCCAAGGGAAGGTGAGGGTCTCTCGTAGCTGTGAAGGTCTGTGTAATAGTTGCATTTTTTTAGGCACCGTTTCCTGACAAGTGATGCAGTATTTCCTCTTCAGGGGCCTGAGTCACCCGACAAACAGTGTGCTCAGGGAATGCTGCCACCCAGCAACACTGGCCGTTTTGTCAGCTCTCCTGCAGCGTCTCAGAGTTCCACTTGGTGTTTCCTGGGATCAGCGTACAGCGCATAGCTGTCTCTCGTACAGGTTTTGGCTAGGCTTGCAGCCGTTCATACAGCTGTGAGTCGCTCCCGGGGCAGCCAGCTCTTGTCAAGAGTTCTTTTGCTGCTTTATCCAGGTAGATGGCCATGATCTCTGGGAGAAGGGTTCCTTAATACTCTCTTGATTAAAATAGATTTATTCCATTCCTGGGAGTACAGCTGCGCCTTGGGAGTCTCTTACTGCCAAGTGTGCTAGCTTTGTGTAGAAGGAAAGGGTTTTATAACCTTCTCCAGACACCGCGAGATCCTGAGAAATGAAACCAGGACATAAAATCTGAGTCTGCAAGGAGAAAATTCTTCTGATAGCTTGAAATTCTAGCCAGGTTGTCGAGTCCTACACAAGATGTTAATTATTGTCTGCAAAGAGATGGTCCAAGTAGAAAGCAGACCTTATCAGGGAAGGAAAAGACACACCTGCTTGATCCTCTGAGCCTCCACCGAAACGAAACAAATTCTCTCTTGTGGAATATACCCACAAAATTCTTTTATCTTCTCCTTAGGAAAACAGATGGGAGGACAGAGGCTGCCTAAGAGCTCTTACACCAGCTGATGGCGAGGCGCAGCATTTGGAAAGGTACAGTGCAAGAATTCATCTTGGCACTGTCTGAAGAAACAGATGAAACTGCTGTGCAGCCTGAGGACTACAGAAAGCCGAATCCACTCCTGCGCCAGCGTGAACCATAATAAACTAGGAAAGCGAACACAGAAAGGATTTTTCCTGGTATTGGAAGTGACAGCAGAAAGGCATAACACTATTTATTCAGGTGTCCCTGAAACTGGAAGTCAAGAGAGCTGGATGTACACAGACACACTAAGGTTAGGCTATTGCTTTTCAACCCTGAGGCTGACGGGCTGCTTCTAGAGGGTCAGTGAATGGTAACGCTCTGTTTTGGTGTGATCTACCTTTTCCTAGACCAGGGCACGGTGTCTTCTCTGAAAAATATTTAAAGGTCTACAAATAAAGTACAAAAGAACGTTAGAAATAGGCACTCGAGGGGCTTTCTCAGAAACCCTCTGCAGGAGCGTACGATGCAATCTCTGGGGGGTCTGAGAACAAACAGAAATGAAGTGTGTGAAATCAAGCGAGCGTGAGCACAAGTTCCACAAGGTGTAATTTTAGAAATAAGTCTGAGGAATATGAAAAAGGCAGAAGAAGGAGAGCACATGTCACAGAGAAGAGGGAGGATGAGTTTCTTTTACAGTCTTCAGTCTTCACTAGAAAGGTTAACCTAACTGTATTTTTTAAATTCATTGTAATGGAGGGATAGACACGAAGCTAGGAGGAGAGAAGGACAAGCTAAATAACATTCAGATAAGATCCATGGATTCAAGATAGCGAGGCCTGACAGAAATCCCTCCCGTAGCAAGCCAAAGGAACCCCTGAGCCAAATTCCATTAGTCCTGAATGCTTGTGAAAGACCAGTAAGGTCCCAGAAGAGCAGGATAAACGCAGAATCTATCCTTTAAAGGGAAAACAAGAGCTCAGGGGGTTCTAGATCAATCAAACCACCTTTGGTCACCGAGATATGTTTGAACAAACATTTGAAAGCATATAGCAGGAGTACGGCAATACGAAAAGCTAACGTAGGTTTAATTTCTTCCTCCTTGTGACTTAATATGCGATGCTAAGAAATAGCAGTGGTCTGGAAGAATTGAGATCCCAGTTCTCCACGTCTAGTGCAGGAAGGGTGCAGTGTGATGCCATCATTTCAGCCACTCTGGGAAGAAGTAATCCTTAAGCTCTAGCTGGTCCTTTGTGGATTACTTTTTAATAGACTTCTGGGAAGCAAACAAGCATTTCTGGAACGTGTGGGATGTAAACACTCTCCACTGGGTTCTTAGAAAGCAAAATGGATGTGTTGACTAGATTAAGCAATCTCCTGCTTCAAGAGACCCAAGTGCTTTCCAAACTGTCGAGCACGATCTTTGTTGTTACTCATAGAGAAGGATCCGTTGCCGCTGTTAATCTCGGTTTCTTTTCAGTCCCTAGGCAAGTTTCTCTCTAAGTGGTTCATAATACATCAGAGGTGAATTCGTGTCTGACAGTGAGCGTGTGTCTGTCGATACAAGAGAAAACAAATCACCCGTCCCTTGTCTGCCCCCAATTAAGGCAATCATGACAACCTTCAGAAGGAGGGAAATTGTGTCTGTTCTAGTCGGAGAAGCAATTTTCCTCAAACTCCTTTCAATGCCAAACGCCAATTTCTGACAGACAGGTACTGTTGCCAGAACTTGACTTTCCCAGGGAGTCCTGGGGTGTCTGTGTGTCAGCAGCTGTAAGCTAGCACTACAATTTTCAATTAAGCCACATAAAGGCTAATTAATTCATTTAACGCCTTTTGCACCATGAGCTAGCAGTGGCAAGCACCCAGCCTGTCCAGCAGAGCCGCAACAGGGAAGTTGCAAGGACATTCTGACCACTCGAATGGTAGCGGTGACCTCATCAATGTTTGCAAATACGTAAAGGGGGGGGTCAGAAGGAAGAAGCCAGGCCCTTCGCAGCATCTTCCAGTAACAGGACAATGGGAAACAAGTGTAAGCCGGAGCATAAGAGGTTCATGATGAGGGTGACAGCACTGGAAGGAGCTTTCCAGTGAGGCTGTGGAGGTATCTTCTCTGGAGAGGTTTAGAACCCACTGGCCATGTTCCTGTGTGACTTGATCTAGGTGATCCTGATCTGGCGAGAGGATCGGACTAGATGATCTTTCAAGGTCCCTTCCAGCCCCTAAACTCTGTGATTCTGCGAAGTGACGCTCATATCAAAGCCACGATGTATTTTCAATACATTTATGCTGGTATACATATGTATTTTCTGATTTAAGAAAAGACATAACATGAAGCAAGCGCAGTTGTGGTGACTTTCTCAGTCTAAAGAGCACCTGAAAAACTGCAACAGACAAGAAACCATTTTGGGAGGAAATTTTGTACCTTTAAAGGAATTCAGAAGTAAGGGATGAAGAAACAAACTGTTTAGGGAACAGAGCTAAGGGCTGTGTCACTGCGTCTGTGCTGGCACAAACTATAAAGCCATCCAACTTTTATTTATTAATTCCCAGATAGATCTGATACCCTACCAAGTCCTATAGGAAACAGAGTTCCTAACACTCTGTGTAGCACATGCCAGTTCTCTTCCCTCCCTTCTCCTAAAGAACCACGGAAATCTCACCCCTTGAAGTCTTTCCCGAGCACCAGGAAATCACTGAGACCCTGACCAGATAGGTACATAAATCTCCAGCTGCAGTTACTGCAGCAAAGGGAGCGAGTTTCAAATGGAGTTTGCAGCAGTGACCCTTCGTCCAGCAGATGCATTAGGGAGCCTTCTTAGCTGCAGAACAGACTTTGCCTTGTAATGGTTATTGCACACGCTCCTGCTTTGACAGAGCAAGAGCACCCATTTCTGGCAGGCACACTTCAACATCGATGCGCAATGCCTTACGTTAAGCTCTTGCCTGCACACAGTTCTTAATGCCCAAAACCTAATAAAGAAACAATAAGGGTCTGTAGAAAATGCCAGCAGGACCCTGCAGCTGTTCTCATCTAATTATACGACCATGGCATCAGCCCATTATTAAAGATTCCTAACTGATGGTGATGGGCAGCCCACAGTGCAGAACAGGCTGTTCCCAAGCAGCCCAACTCGACCAACTCACAGCTCACACGGCTCTAAAAATCTGTTGAAGTCAGACCGTGCCAGGCATTCGTTCTGATGCTGCCGTATTTCAAGGCATGCAGAAACAGCTTCTGCGGCAGAAACAGCACATCCTTAATGAATCCCCCAATGCTGAATTCACAAGAAGCGGGCACAGCGCTCAGCTAGCTGATCGGCATAACCTGAGCACAGGAGTTAATTCTGAGGAAAAGAGGGGCACATTCCACTTCCTAACTCCACTGCAAGCCAGCGCATTGGTAGAATCGTTTTAATCACATTGAGTTTAATTAAGGCTGGGCTGCTTTAGGGAAGCAGCCTTTTAAAGCCTTTTACAATATTTTCAAGCCTTTCAAAAATGCTTTCTTTATTCCTGTCCCTGAAGAACATGCTTAGCTGTAGGTTTATCTCATGAAATTGTCAATATAATCAAGCCCAGTTTTTGTCACTGATAACAACACTCAGCATTTGAAAGAGAGAGATTGTAATTAAATGTGTAATGAAGAAATGTCCATTTGTGTACACAAAACATACATTTAGCTTGAAAAACGAGGATCTGGCAGAACTGATTACGTACAATGTTTTACCTATACTGCTAGTAATATCCCTACCTACAAGCGGTTGTCTCGTAGTGGTTTAGCAAGAAGGTCTCACTGGGTTTGGGCTGGTGCCTGTAATTCTAGCCCAGCAACCAGCCCTCCCCGGGAGTTCAACAGGCAGTGAAGCAACTTTGCTAGAAAGACAACAGAGAAAGAAAAGCCTGATTAAGTTTTTATAGCAAAACATAAACAAGTAGGAAGCTCTTTTTCAGGCAGCTGTTATAACCGTAGACAACAAAATTAGCAACCCAGTGGAAGGCCATGAACTTATTTAGAGACCATCTTTCATGAGGCGAGAGTCTGTGAGCACTGGGGTTCAGTCTGAAGACGAGAAGGACTGGGGTGACCTAACAAGAGGGTATAAATATCTGATAGGAGGGAATGAAAGAGGGAGCCAGTGTTGTCCAGCAAGGGGACAAAAAGAAACAGCAACTCATTAGAACCAATGAAAAAATGTGGAGAAAAGCCTTTTTCTGTTCACAATAAAAATGTGTAGGACTTGGCTGCCCATGCTGGGCTTGGTGGCACAAATGGTTCCACGCCAATCGGCCTCGTTGCCAGGGATGACATCCTGGTCCCATTAGCATTGCTGACACCAGGCATGGGGCTCCTGTCCGTTAGCCACCCCCACCAGCTACAACCAAACGTGTTCTGTGATGTGTCCTAGTTACAAACAGGAAGGTGTTGGGTGAAAATAGTAGGAGATAATAGGAAATGATAACAGGAGACAGAGAACGTGAGCGGGTTTTCTATCATGGATTAAAAAGAAAACATGAGAATTTTTCCTATTACTCTAAATTTTAAAATTAAAGGGCATGGTTTTATTTATTCAATTAGCTCCTTCAGACCTTTTTTTTATCTAAGTAAACTGACTTCCCTGATGGGTTAGGCAATTTCATTCTTGTCTTCAGTGTAACTGAGCACACGTGGAGACAGCAGACACCGAACAGGGCTTTGAAATATACAGAAAGCAAAACTACAGAGAAGCTAAGATTTAAGAAGGTGACTGGTAATTTCTATTGATGTTACTTGCACTCTTTCCCTAAACCCCGCGAAGGTTCTCTTCTCTGAAATGCCAATATGTCCAGGTAGATAAATTTTTTAAAACCCCAAGATGCTGCCCTTGAAAACGCCAATTCCAACAGAACATGGCAATCGGAAAACGCTGGTCAGAATCCTGCTCCCGGGCTGAAGTCTCTTAAGATTGATCTGCAGGCAGCTTCTCCCTTCATGTAAAACCATTATCATCTCCTGCAGATCCTCAGGACACTGAGAGCTCTCTGCTTCAGAGCCAGACACAACAAAGGCACTCAGAAAAAGCGTTCCAAACTGTTCAGTATCAAGAGTGGCTCCTCCTAGAGATGGTGAGCTGCCAGCCACTATACTGAACAGATAGGCTCTGTTTTCCCATGGAGGTTGATTTATAGACTAGGAATGAACGACTGTCCTTTCTGCTCCTCGGAAGGACGCGTTCGCTAACAGACAGTTATTCTCTTACATGGCTGATTTGAACTCGTGAAGAAAGGGCAAAAGCTCCGGTCTGAATCCTGCACAAAACTGCCTCTCGAATAAAAACGTACAGGTGTTCTCCGTGCTAATTGCCAGCTTGGTATTTATTCTCTTTTATGGACGAACAAACCCAGAGGAGAATTAGCTGTGAAAATGCACAGTGTGCAGAACTGTGTCGGTACTTCAGGCGATGTTTTCAACAGCTGGCAAACACTGCCCTCCACTCTAACAACTGGAATCTTCATAGCTATGCCAGGAAGAACAACATTCCCATCCAAAGGGATCCTCTGGTGTCTCAGAACGTGAAGCCCTGATGTTGAGGGACATTCCCAGGTGTGAATGAGGTAGAGCAGTGGGAGACATTCTTCGCCAGAGTTTTACTTTCACACCGCTCACAAAGCCAACTTCACTGTGTTTGCCACAGTATTTATCACGGTTGCCCACTGGCTAAGAAATACATAAACAGATACAGGAATAAATCTGCGGCATCAAATAACAAATCCCATGGCTTCTAGAAGCTTCATTTCCATGCTTCGCTCTTTTGCCTGATTTTGGTAAGAAAAGGTCTAAGACAGATTCTGTGGGTCTAATGACACAATGAAAACGAGATGGAAATATTCAAACAACCGATGAGCAAAGGAGCGTGTGGAGCACTGGGGCATTTATGGGATGGCGCTGATCCAGAAAATCACACGACAGCCTCTGCAGTTCATAAAAGACTTGATGCAGTTTCGTGATAAAATAAAATGCCTCACTGTGGAAGGCTGGTTAGCATGGAAATAGCCTCCGGGGCTTCGTCCCATGGTACACTGCCAAGTAGATCCCTGAGGAGGGTGAAGTCAGCTCCCTTGAAGTCCAGGGTGCAAGCTTACTACACCCCCTCTTAGGTACCCAAGTGATCTTAAATTCAACCACTTCATGATCACTGGAGCCAAGACTGCCCTTGAGCTTCACTGCACTCACCAGCCCCTCCTTGTTGGTGAGGACAAGGTCCAGGACTGCACCTTTTCTTGTAGGTTCCGCTATCACCTGGATGAGAAAGTTATCCTCAGCACACTCCAGGAACCTCCTAGACTGCTGGTGCTGTGCTGTGTTGTCCTTCCAACAGATATCTGGGTGGTTGAAATCCCCCATGAGGACCAGGGCTTGTGAACTTGAAGCTGCTCTCATCTGTCTATAAAGGGCCTCATCCTCCAGGTCTTTCTGGTCAGCTGGCCTGTAGCAACCCCCCACTGTGATCTCCCCTTTCCCTGTTTCCCTTTGATCCTCACCCATAAGATCTCTGTTTGTTCTTCCCTCCCCAGGTGGAGCTCCATGCATTCAAGTTGGTCTTTGATGTAGAGGGCAACACCCCCTCCCTCTCTCCCTTGCCTGTCTTTCCTAAATACTTAAAACCATTCCTTCTTCACTAAAAAGAAATGTACCAGCAAGGAGCAGAAAATATAGCACAACAACAACTGACAGCAGAAAGAGCTGTGCAAGAAACCCCCACCAGCTGCCCTGAAAATGGAAGGCATGGGGCTGAGCAGGATGAAGTGGAGCCACTGAAGGAGCACACAGCAGCATGAGCACAAGCACAGGTGGCATTTCCATGAGCAGTAGGAGAGGCTAACAACTCTGAGCACTAACCCAGTGAGCACTGATGTCAAGCACGCAGCAGCAAGGCCAGCTGAATTTTGAGGCTGTGACATGATGAAATACTCCTACCCTAGAGAAAAATTCAGAGTGAGGCAACTGAGAACCACTTAATGTCCAGGGAGAGGAAGGAGGAAGGGTTTGGAATTGAAAGGTAGGGAGATACAGAAGTTTGGGCCAACAGGGGAGAAAACAGAATATAGGTTACACTAGTGCAGAAGAGTACTTAAACAGACGCCGACCGTTAATGGGTGAGTAATCCCAGTGACTGCCACATATGCTTAAGTGCTTTGCGGTATCGGGGTTTAATGCACGTTGGAACTAAACTGCAATGTGATGATTTAGAAGAGAGCTCATTTCAGGTTTCACTGGCTAACTAAAGTTGTGCTTAACTGGCACTTGGAGTTGAGATTTGTAATGAATTTCTAGGCGCTTCAGAAAGCAATTAGGCTGTCATTCAACAACTGCATTTTCCTCTCTATAGTTCCCCTTCTAGATTAACATATTCCAGGTTAAGCTTGGAAGACAGCACGCTGCTGGTGCACAGTGATAGATAACACGTATACGTAAAACACACATATGTCTGTGTTACTTACACATCTTTGTGCTTCATAGCTTCCAGACACTTCCTCAGTCTTCTGGATGCTTAGCAAGAAGAGTTGACAGTGCATGCAGCAGTGCACACCTGTTCGAGTGCTCCATGCTGGCAGACATGGCAGAGTTGAAAGGAAATAATCCTCAAGAAGTAAGTCAGAACTAAAGACATGAACACTGTAATAAACCTCTTCAGAAGAAGTAGCTGAGATAGTAACAGGCCCAGTGCTTGGGAAACTCTGAACCCCAGCATGCAGAGGCTGAATTCAGTGGGTTTACTTATCTTTCTCCCATCATTCCTTTGCCAGCAATCAGTTGCTGAAAGCAGCTGGCTGTTTTAGCTACACCTGGGAGCAGACCCAGGCTTGGTACTTAAACTGTAAGACCAGTGAAAACAAGCAGCTGCCATTCATCCTGGGTCTGTGTTTTTGTGATGTGCTGCTTAGCATCAAGGAAGGAAAAACGAGTGCATGGGTGCTCTCAGCAGTGATAGACAGCCGGCACAAACTGGGCTAATTCTCCAGCCTGAGGCAGAAATGCACTGAAGCAAACAAAATAAAATGTTGAGCTAATGTAGGGAAACTCAAGCTAGATATGTAATCAGGGAAAGTGGTTTCCTTTTCCCCAAGGCAATCTTTCCAATGGCAACTAACATGGTGGGTTGGTGTTTTGACTGGGGAGTTGAACGAGCTCCTGTAAGACAATGGCTAACAGGTGAGAGGTCCAGCTGGACTGGTTGAAAACCAACGTTCACTGCAAGAGCAGGTGGTCTACATGGCTCAGCTCAGAGCACAGAGCTGGGGACCAAACCTGGCACTGAAGGAAGTACATGAGGAAGGTGTCAGTGAAGTTTGTTAGGTGAGATTCGTGACAGTGACATTCACTTCTTCCTTCCCTGGGCTGCACAGATACCACAAGTTGGACAGGCCAGTACTGGCACTGGGTGTAAAATGCGTGCTTGTCACCAGCCACAAAGCCAGGTGCACGTTCCTCTGGGGGTGAAAGCATAAAGACAATGAGCAGAACAAATCAGTGAGGGCTTCTGTTCAGAATCAGCACAAAGGAAAGGGTCCTGCAAGGGCTTTTATGCATTGACAAGGGGTAGTTGAGTGAGGAATAGCTGCTGAGGTCTGTCTTTCAAAAGTCACCGTGACGCGGGGCTAGAGAAGGGTGCAGAAGAAAGCATCATCAGCAGACGCGAGGTGTGGATTATGAGGAGGGAGCACTGCCACCACGTGGAAGAAAGGGCTGTGCCGCTTCACGCCAGAGAGGGTCTGTTCAGGCTCCGTCATTCACTAGTCAGCACGTCCCTGGGATTATAGATAAAGGACAACCCCAAGCAGACTGTCCCCTGGAGTATAGATATGGGATATGGTTTTCCCAACACCCTGGCAATAGGGTGTTTATTCGCCTGTGCATCACAGTGCACATACACTAAAGGGCTCGACACTAACTGCCTTTCATCCTCTTCATAATTAGTTTGGGAAGAATCCTGATTTTTTAATCTATTCTTTGCTGCAGGGAGTTGTTCTTCGTAGATGTAAGTATGCTCATATTTCTGACCACTTCTAATCTGCTCCTCTGTGAACTCCATAGAATCTCCCTTCTTGCATGGCAAAAATTATGATGACATTTGATGAGTTATTTGTTCTGGTTTGCGTTAGTTGCTGCATAGGTCGGGGTCCAATTGCATCTGTTAGCACATTGCCCATTCACAGCCTTAGGAAGGCCTTTGCTCACACACAGCTGTAGACGTTTTGCACTCTAACTGAAGTAATTTGCTATCATGTCTGTTAGGGTGTATTCCACTACATCCTCTCTGCCATGTGGGACAGATGACCTACTTTATAGATCCGTCCCTTCTGGTAGTGTCCACCTTTCATAAACTGGGAAGAAAAAATCCCCCTTAGAATGGGTGATGCCCGGACAGAAGTTCTAAATGGGAGAGAAATGTTGAGGATTTGGGAAATCACCTGGCTGGCACGGATCATTTCAGATGGGTGTTGGGTAGATGCATAGGGTACTCTTGCAGAGTCCAGAAATAATTGTCTGATCAAACTCATTAACTTCTTTTCCCATGAAGCCAGCACTACAGAAATAGAGACTGTTACCTAGATCAGTGGGGTCTTTCTGAAATCATCCCCAGGTCACACCGATGTATTCAGAGGTCTACAACTAAAACAGCACTCATCCCACTGCAATATTTGGTACACGGCTAAAATGCCCCAGTTTGATTTCCAGGAGTCTTCAAAACACAATTAAGGACAATGTTACAGAAAAGAAAAGGAAGGAGTTACACAAAGAAAGAACAAAACACAGTTAGAAGAAAGAAAGGTGTCGGCCTCCCTCCCACTGCGGATGGGACAGCCACAGAAACCTGAGGTTTCCCTGCGCCTTTCCCCCAGCCCATAGGAGTCGAGGAAAACAACCGGCACTAAGGACATACATAGCGGAGAGGCTTCCCCACGCACCATGGGGGTTGGCCTCGATCTGTTGATATCCCTTACAGCTCTGGTGACTGTGATCCTGTGAAATCTGACTGTAATCGAATTCTCAACACAAGGAGGTTTTTGGAATGCACATAGATGCACTACTGCATTGTGAGTTAGGGTCTTTGCCTCCCACTTCAGTGATTGATCTAACTCTCCCTTTACTGAGAGGGTTTTACTTGATGCTAAACCTTAATTAGATTCTTTGTCATAAAATTTTAACATGCGTGAGCCACAGAGCGTTCCCGTTGCTCTTGCATCAATCGCCGTCGTCTTTTCATAGATCTACATTCCTTCCCATAGATGGAGTTTTTAGGCCACTAGCTGTCCTATCAATATTACATTAAATGCCCGTCTTTTCCAGCTTTTAGAAACACGTTACTGCTCGCTGCCTGTGGGCAACGGGCGCCAGGGGAACAGGCTGAAACGAGCGTGTCCTCAGCGCGGGTTTGCTGTGCTCAGCCACGAGTCTGTTTTCAAGGAGACGCTGCAACTCATTCAGGACTGCTACAAGCCCTCACTTTGGAGCCCGTAAGCAAACAAGTCGTGTCTGTGACTCACAGAAGAGATGCGAAGTCATGTTGTGAGGAGTAGGGATACGATGCTTTCAGAACACAAACTCTTAGTCCCATAGAAAGCCCGAGGAGCCCTTCATAAACATTTTTGGTATACAGAACAACAGCTGCTTAACCTTCTCTGATTAAATTAGCGTCAAGGAAAATTTACTGAGTCCAGTATACTCTGTCAGACCTGGGGATCCGGACATCTTCCCCCTCATTATGCTGATATTTTCCCAGCTGACCTCCATACCAATTCTTTCAAGGCCAGAATCCAGAGGTTGTACCTCAGGGTGAACCAGCCTGTCCAGATTCTCCTAGAGCCGTGGTGACAGAGCCCCAGCATCAATGGAGTGGGTGCACTCAGCCCTGCCAGGGGTCTCAGCTGACCTTCTGTGAAGCCAGAGTCACAAACTGCATGATCCCAGCCTACTGCTTAGTCAGATCATTGTTCTTGTCAAGCTTAAGTCTAGAAATAGCAGGAGCAGACAGCTGACGGGGCTTTTATTTCCAGCGAGCCGCCACACAGCAGTTGTAATTCTGAAATACTTTGGCATTTCCTGGCACACGATTTTCTCCAAACTCCTGAGGTGCACAGCATCTAGGAGAGATTTCGACGAGATGGCTTGGGTTTTTCCAGTTTGGAGCCGAATGGCTTGCACACAGGTACTCCACAGAGCACCAGCTCCCTGGATTTCATCTGAAGCCGACTCACAGAGTTTCTGCAGAGTAGAAACAGGATTAACTGCTCAATTTGGATGCACTGTACAGCGTACACAACATACTCTCTAAAGGCATTCCAAATGCCACAGTAGTCAGAAAACGACAGGTGCTGCCTTGAAGCAGGTATATACCAGGAGGTTTGCTAGAGCAAATGAGAAGTGGCCCTGCTGTTAACATTAGTTTTAAAATAATGCCTCATTTTCAGAAATAAAACCCCAATGTCCCCCACTCGAGAAGCAGCGTTTTCCGTACCTGCGTGCTTACTGATGTGGAATAATGAAAGCTGGCAATTGCACCTGCCGGAGTACTCAAAACGTCTTCAAAGTGTGCGTTGACTGTGTTCAGGTGAAAGAATGTCGGGTGGTTGTTTGTCCTGAAAACAACAAATTCAATCCAACATATGGATTTGTATGTCTGGAATGGGGGAAAATGCATTTCAATACGCTATTATTTTATTTTCTACTAAAATTAAATTAATCTTAAGATCAGACTGAACTTACTGTAGAAGGATTCAAAATTAGTAGCCTTGTTTAAGGCAGAACTTTTCTCCTATAGCCCATGTTCTGGTCTTTTTATTGCAAATTACAAGCAAGTTTTTTTTAAAGTAAAACTGACACATGAGTAAATAAACACTCGTTTGTAACAGCAGAGATTAAACCTCATTAGAAAGATTTTTGCTGTTAGAACACAGGTGGACTAGAGCTGAACAAGAGACAGAAACCAGAAAGTCACTTTCAGCAGACCGTGCCTTGGGGGAGCGTTGAACAATCCTTCCCTTCCTTTGGACACTGAAGATAAAAGCCATAACTTACAGCTTTGGTAACAGCAACTTTTTCTCTCTCCAACCTGTGCTGTGACACTGAACTTGGTCTAAACTCCCCTGAGCTCAGCAGCGCTGACAAGTAACTGCTGAAGCCCATAGCAGTGAATAGGGGTTGACTACCACGCGTCTGCACTCACAGCCGTCCATTCCTTATCCCCAAACCATGAACTCAGGGACAAGGTAAAACCTACAGCTCCTAGATGTGAAGGTGTATTCGTCTATGGAGAACACAGAACCTGAGTGCAGAGCCTTTCATCCCTTGCTATCCCCTTCCAGCTCCTTCTAGCTCTCTGTTTTGTCATTTCTGGCACAGAAAATCTGTCTAGCTGGGCACAAGAGAAAATCACACAAACACTGCATCCATGCCGTGCAGCTTTGTACCGATAGATTGCTCCATATTTAACTCCAAAGCTTTTAAACCTGACTGCTATTCATTAGTGACTGCGCATTGGTACACATCCCAGTCTGAACTGCTGAAAACCACCTGCTGGGCACTGGGTTTTTGCCGACCATCAGCACACAACCACCATTCGTCTTATGCAGCGCATTCTGCTGCAATCAATTCAGGGTGAAATACTGTATGTACGTATCCAAATTAATTCTTCCTCAAGGCTGGTCTTTAGATTTCACCGTATGATTGCCAAAAGCTGTTCTGCTCACTATCATTTTCTACTTGCTAATTAATTAGAGAAAGTCACAAGAAATACCAGCTAAGTATTTTTGGGGGCTTAATGAATGAGTATATTAATTTAAGAAGATTTAGCAATTATGCATTCTCTAATATTGATTTCTACTAAATCCTGTCTGGAAATTAAGGAGATTGATAATAAAACCTTTTGTTCAGTTCCACTACAATAGATCTAATGAATAAATTGGCTGTGTGCACATCCTTAGAACCAGATTCATTTAGCAATAAATGGTGCAACACAAAAGAGTGCATCATAATCGAAACGAAGAAAGGGAGCAAAGCAGGTGTGGGCTGAACTCAGCAATATGCTAACCCAGAGCAACGCAGGGAGGAAGTTTGATGTGGCATAGATTTGTTTCTCTGATATTTATAGAATTTCCTTTTCAAATTCCTTTTCTTCCTTCTGTGTAGGCAGCTCCTGCTCATTGGGTTTTTCAGGCTGATGTTCCAGGGCGAAAAGATTCCCATCACAGCATCACTCTGTGGGCTGAATCCTGCTTGGTTAAAGGCACCAAACAATTCATTTTGAGAAAAGGCTTTGGGTGCTGACAGTACATTTTTCTGCTCCAGATTGTTTCCTCCCTTTCCAGACCTGGGATTTGGAAAGGGAGATTTGGGAATCCAGATGAGGATTCCCAAATAATACAGACTATGCATCACAACCCTAAAAGGAAGGAGCGTACGAAAGAACTGAAAGCAGGGAAGCTAAAATGTTCACGCTCCTTCATCTTCCAGAACGGAAGCCATAATCCGTTCATGAAAGGCTCATACCTGTGATAACTTAACTTCACGTGTGGCAATCTAGACCACTCCCGTCTTTGAGACAGGAAGAATCTCGCACGTTCTCTGGTAGAAAGCAAACCAAGGACCTGATCTGAAACCCATGTAAGTTTATCCACTTGAGACTTCTGCTGATTTTAATAAATTTGTGATCAAGCGATGCGGTAACTCAAATTAGCCTCTTTAATGCTCCACATAAAGCATCATAACGAGCTTTATTGTGTTGCAATTAATCTCTTCTTATCCAAGGGAAAAAAACACATCGGACTGACATTCTAGCCTTGTTAGGCTTAGATCTGCAGAAATAAAACCCTTGTCAGCATCAGAATCAAACACCAGAAGTGCATCACCATGAGCACTGATGTCCAAATCAGCCATTTCCATCAGCGGTTTTACTTGTTATTACATTATAATTAATAAAACATACAGAGTCATAGAATCCTTAGGGATGGGAGGGGACCTCAAAAGATCATCCTGTCCAGTCCCCCTGCCACAGCAGGGTCACCCAGACCCAGTGGCACAGGAACACAGCCAGGCGGGGCTGGAATCTCTCCAGAGAAGGAGACTCCACAGCCCCCCTGGGCAGCCTGGTCCAGTGCTCCAGGACCCTCCCTGGGAAGAAGTTCCTGCTGAGATTGAGAGGGAACCTCCTCTGTTCCAGAACAGTGTAGAGATAATCCATAAATACAGTCTGACCTACGTACACTAGCATGAGAGTCTAGAGTAGGGAGCCATGTGCAAGATGTGGAGACCGTGCAGCCATGCCCTTTGCTAGAAGTCACTTCTGTTGCCTCTTTCTTTACAGTTTTGCTCCTTTCAGCCCCATTGCCCAGGGAAGCAGAGGCACAAGCAAAGATCCAAGTTCAAGAGGAGCGGAGAAATAAGCCACACAGAGGAAAAGAAGATGCTAGGTGTAGCTGCTGAGAATGCAATGGAGTGGCTAAAAGGAGGACAGAGAAAGATGAAGGGTTGGGGTCCCTGTCCCAGAACATGAAGACGACAGAGTCCATATAATCAAGCTTTTACAACAGCATTTTGTACTCACACACACTTACACATTATCCTCAGCCTACCCCTCCCACAATAACAGCTCTCTCAGGGTGTAGGGATGACTAATTCACTCTTACAGTAGTTGCAGATTTGTAAAAAGCATCTCCAGTACGTTTACCCTGGGGTACACATACACCCTGTACTGCACCTCTGCTCCGCAGCACATGTTCTACCGATGAGATGTCAATAAGCAGCAGTCCTGGGGATAGTTATTTCACTGAGCACGTGTTATTACACTGATGAAGTTAGCACAGTGAAGCTGAAAGTGAGAGAAAAGTGCCAAATTCCCAACTCTGATTCACCTGAAAACCACCGTTTTGAAGCAGACAGTTTCAGTGGGTTGGGTAATCACTGCTCCTTCTGCTTTCCATGTACCTGATCCAAGGCAAAACGCATATGCAGGGAACACCTTCAGTGCCAGGGGATGCTCCATTACCAAGCTGCAAAATCAGTGCTCCTCTTTCTGTTTCTCAGGCTCCATAAATTCTGTCAGTTTCTGGGCAGAACTCGCCTTCAAGCAGGTGAAGAAAACATGGAGACTGGCTTCCTTACAGTTTACAGACTAATCCTGCAGCTAAGGTGCTCAGCTCCTCAAGATGAGAACGCATAAGAGTTTTGTTTATCAGGGCTCAGAGAAACCAACTCATCATCCCTTAGGCTGGATGCAACCCATGGCATTCTTGCACCAGCTTGTTCACTGACAGATGAAGTGTAGCTGCTCAGGTACTGAATTATTCCTCCATGGCCGGATAATCCACCTTCCCCAGTGAAGAAGCTTTGCACTCACTCAGAGACCTCATGCCAAGCCATACTGATGTAAAAAGAAGCAGGCAGGAGCAGATATGTGTGTTTTCTCATGAGTATCCACACAAAACGCTCAACTGCCGCTCCCTTGGGCTCCGAGCTGGCAGTGCTAAAAGCTCTTCTTCCACAACCACTCTTCAGATGAAGGCTCTGTGCTGAGAATCATGAGCAGGAGGAGGTGTTCAGACTAGCTGCATGTGCAGAGGGGGTGACTGAGCCTCTGCTGAAGCACTTTGGCTCTGCGTACAGACAGCGGTGAGAGCTGACTCCGGTGGAAGGAATTTCCTGGGAGGATTTGATAGAGCGCTCTGTTCCAATGCAGCAGTGAGTCCTGTGGCAGATAAACAAAACAGATTACAGCTGTGGAAAAGGCAATTCACCTAGGAATTGAGGAACTCTGCTCTACATGAATAAATTAGCACCTAGTAAATAAGTAATCTCAGATAAGGTCTGATCAGAGGAAGGAAATTTTAACTCAGTTTAACTGTTAGAGAGAACCTGTCTGGAAGTCACCATTCTACACAGCCAAACATGCACCAGTTCAATTACAAAGATAGAACTGTAAGAGGTTTAATAATTAACATTAATCACCTTACACCCAGGACTATTGAATTCCTCTCTTCTCCCAGATGCCTGCTATCCAAAAGCACTTAATCAGAAGCAGGTTAGCAGCATAAGCTGTTGCAATCCTTAATGTCAATAGTGTTTCAATATACCATGGAAAATTAGTATGAAAGCAGATAAAGCTAAACTGTTGACAGTTCTGCAAACAACAGATTAGAAGTGATGAGGATGTCTGGCTGATCCTGTCCTGGACTGAAAGACAGCCCTAGGCAATGGTGTACAGGAGGTCCTCTTTGCTCTGAGCTGTGTGACGGCATAGACCGCCTGGACAGCAGTCAGGCAGTGATGAGAACTAACCTTTTACTTGAGAAAAATGTTTATCTTTTCTCACCATCAGCACGGTACAAGAGAAATGTGCCTGCTAGTAGAAGCAGCATTGTTCTAAACATCAACTGTGGTCACATTGCAGCTAATTTTTCATAGGCTCTTCCAGTGCTGAAGAAAGGCTGCTGTCTGTTACTGGTTCACTCACAAAGACTGTATTTCTTCTTAAATTGCAGAAAAGGCTTGGAAAGGCAGATGTGACTCTTCCTTCCCCAAGACTGCCAGTGACTGTTGGCGGAAGGTGGAGAGCACTGTATCTGCCACTCTGACTTGACAGCTGGCTTTGCACAGCCTTCCTAAGATGACTCCCCGGAGTGTCACAGAGAAAGGGGAGCAACAGCAGGAAAAAGCCACAGCCAGCTCACTTCTTTATGGAGTTTATCATAGTGAGCTTACAATTAACCCTTCAAAGTATGCACCCAGGACCGGGTCTTTCTGGAGAAGGCACAGTAGATTTCATCAGGTTTTTCTGGTCCTAAGGAGGGCTTACCCATGACCCAAGCTGCATCAGAACTGCTGCTCTAACTGCTCCTTTTCCACATCTTTCTGTGCTTTTGGGGATTCATTACAGCTGTTTGAGTTCCATCCGTATTTGAATATCCCAGAGCGTGTTTTCAATCTATATGTGACTGATTGATTGATTGATTGAATGGTTTCTAATGCTGCTAACACATAGTCTAGGGCAAATTGCCTTGGTGGCTAGCCATCAACTTAGGTATGAGCAAAATAAGGTAATGATGTGCAGTTAACTAGCCCACAACCCTATTATGTGGCTAACTTGGAGCATGTTTATAAGGCCTGCCTTGGAAATGGAGATGCTGCATGGAAAAATATCTGGCAGTTTAATTCAGATGGAATGCGTGTAACACAATGAAACCATGAGTCTTGGCCAGCGTGCGTAACTCCCTCTGCCATCTTTCATTTGAGAGGCAAACACTGGATGAAATTTCCTCTCCAGCCCTCTCAGGAGTCATTCCTTGCCTCACCCACAGCTGTAAAATCTTCGTGTTCGTAAAGAGCACCAGGTGGGTGTTGGTAGTGAGATTCAAACACGTGAAAGTTTTTAGGTATGCCCCGGGAGTAAGCGTCTGCTCAGTTTGTTAACTGCAGAAAACTGAGAAATAGCAATGTTGCGTTACACAGACTGCCAGCAAAACCCCTGAGGTGGCCACAGAGATCTTTATTTTGCCATCCACAATAGCAAAAGAAACCCACACTGTAAGTGTCTCAGCAGCAGGAGCAGCACGCTTATCCCAGCCAACAAGTACAGTTGACGTCCTGATGCATAGATTAGTCACCATGTGTTACTGGTGCCGTATATGCAAAATCCGAGAGGGAGAGGTTTTACAAGCATGCCAGGTACAGAACTGGCTAGTTTATGTCGCTGGCTGGTTCTGGGTTTTGAGGGGGGTATCAGTTTTCTTCCTTTTTTCTTTACTTTTTTCCTGGTCTATGCTCTTCCAGCAGTACCAAATATTATCTGTACTTGAATCCCCAGCACTGATGAGCTTTGTGAACGTGTATTCCTTCCTGCTCATTGGCCCTTACGGGCTACTCTAATAATAGGAGAGAAGCAGAGCAACGCTAAGATGAGTGCGCATAGCAGCCTGTCCGCAGCTCTGTTGTGTGCTGACATAATCTATCACACTGTACATGGGGTTAGAATGCAGGCTAGGATATAAGGGAGAGGAAGAACAAAGAGCACCCTGAGGGTGATTCCAACACTTGAATGCCTCCCCTGTTTTTAGTTGATGAAGTGTACACATTGACTTAAATGATGTTTTATTCGTTAGCATTTAGAGTCTTGGCCTGCCACTGGATTATTAAAATGCACCATGAATGTTAAGCAGCAGATGACTTCATCTCCCTACAGCGAGAGCTTTGAACTCTCCGTCCCCTTTGTTTGCTTTTTGGGTTTTTCGTTCTGTTTTTCATTTGCTGGCATTATTCATGACACTGGGAGATCTAACAGGGCACTGAGATTCACTCTGCATGGGGGTGTCTGATGTCTATTTGGAACAGATTCAAACAATCCAAGCGCCCAGGGAAAACTCCAGCTTACCTTGTGATCGCCACCTGCCAGGAAGCCAAGCCCAGCTGCAACAGAACATCACGGTCTGGCAAACGTCCACCACAGGAAAAGGACGATTTTTCTCAGATTTAGCTAACTCCTTAAAGATCCTGACACTGTCAGGAGGCTGACCTGCTGCTTGGAACGGAGAAGATGCAGTATGATCAGTGTCGGAGACAAAAGACATCACTGACACTTAATTTCAAATTGCCTCTTGGAAAAACAAGTGGTTGGGTCCATGGAAAAGAGTTTGAAGGGGGACTACAGAGCCGAACGCTCACTAGGCCGTACAAAAGACAGCATTCAAATACCGAGCACACAGCACTGTCCACCTTGATCCAGCAGACTTTCAGGTACTTATTTAATTTAATGTCTGTGCTTTAGTGCAAGTGCTTTGCTGGACCAAAGCCCTGTTGAGCATATACAGACTCTTAGAAGGCACCTAAAGGAATCAATCTTTCCTGACACCCTGGCATATTTTACATCGTGCATCGCTGCTGCTGCTTTTTTCCCCTCAAGTCCAAATGCACAGCTGGTTTTTTCCTGGCCAAAGTAACTACAGATCAGAGGGTTAAAATGCTCAGTGGCTTAACAAGCCAGCTTCATTTCTGCCGGCTTCTTGCAGAAACAGCAGGCAACAAAAATGATAGGCTCAGCCTGAGCCCCGATGCATGCTTGCTGCAAGCTTGGCACAGTTGGGGGACGAAAGATGGGAGTTAGAAAAGCACAGTCACTGCGGGTCAGGGCTGGCATCTTCCCGTGGTACTTGCTTACCTCTTTTTCCCTGTGATCACTAGAAGTTTTGTGCTTACATAATGTGTATTTTTCCTCTTCCTCATGGGATGCTCAGACACTAACAAATCAAACTTCCTTGGCCACAGCTTTAATATGAACTCTTGGATGCCAGCTATTGTAGCTGAGCTAAGCGCGTCAGCTCCTACAGTTGTCTTTATATTGGCATTCACTTTAATGGTTACTTATGCTCTGAAGGCTTAAAAAATTAAGCCAATTTCCTCGTTTATTCAGTCTTTGGCTGGAAATCCATAAGCCTCCCGCACCTACCAACTCGGGGAAAGTTAAGCATCTTGAATTCACTTACAATCTTATCAAAGAAGTCATCATCTGAGTGCAGCGACTTCTTATTTCAATACTGCTATGTATGTGTGGCTGACCGATACCTTGAAACCTGCAACTGGAGAAGCATTAATCTGCTATCCGTGTAATTGTCTTTTCCCCACACCTCTCGTCCTGTGAAGGGCTAGTCGGTTTCTATCCAGATGAGACGTAATCAGTGCCTTACAGACACAGCCTTCCTCACAGACATTGCCACCTCTTGAGCTGCAGCAAATTAACTTCTTTGAAGAAGGTATTATTGAATACTGGATGTGTCCACAGCAGCTTCAGGAACTGCGTAATAAATCCTCAGTGGACTCCTGTCTGTCGCAGTAATCGACACATATTTATCCCCTGCTTGAAATTGTGTGCAGCACTTACTCCAAAATCCCGAACACTTCTTTTCTCTTGAGGGTAAAGAACTGTGTTCGTGCTTTGAACTCAAATTACAGAATTCACCGGTCCGATATGGAAATGCAGATTTAGAGCTCTGTAGCTGGAATTTCACAATCGCTTTACAGTAACCTAAGTGAGTTGCCCTTGACTTGAACAAGCTCCCTCTCTCCCCTAATCTGAGCCGCACATTCCTGCCACCCTTTTGCATCTATATTGCATGCTAGGCTGGACCAAGAAATTAATCAGGCCACTAACTAGCCTAGGGGATGGAGGGAGGCTGTGAGGCACAAATAGCCTATTTCTTCTTCTATGGATTAGTTCCCTGAACTGGGTCACTCACTCCTTAAATCCAACAGAAGCGCGCAGATGGAGGTAGGACAGAGGGTAGGACTGATTGTCTCCTTCCATTTAGCTTGGCTCAAAGTGACTGTGAGTCTGCTGTCTTAACTAGATATTTAAAAGGACATTTTTCTGTGGCTTATGATTTTCTTAGGTCCCAGTTCAGCAAGGCGTTTAAATAGGCAGCAACGTCAAATCTCATGCGGAAGTTTATTGCTAAAACAAGTTCCTAGTATTTTTGTTTCTTGGCTGATTTTCCTGGCTTGATCAGAGTCAGGGGAGCTGTTCTTCTTTCCAACAGCTTCACTGGAAATTATTTAGCCGGTTTTAAAGAAAACATTCATTGTTGCTAGGAAATATTGTTTGTGACCTTTTTATTAAGCAGCTAAAGCCCCACAGGGAAGAGAAAAGAAGCATAAGCTTGGTAAGGAGTAAAACTCCAGGTTAGGTTTGTGCTTTTATTAGTCCCGGAAGAATGGGATGTGATTTAACTGAGTTATAGAACACATAAAGCACTTTATACATGGGCTGTGGAGTACATTAGACAATAAAATTGGCTTCTGCTGTTCCATTAGTGATGGCACCAGTGGATATACAAACTGAGACAGATATGTCTTGATGCATAAGGGAGAAGAGGGCACATTAAGGAGGATGGAGGTCTCAGAAGTGCTTTCCTAGCACAATGTAAACTAGGAAGAAGTTGTAATTTCCTTCTCCACCCTCAGTGAGAGCACATATGAGAGTTTCACATGTTGTAAGGAAGATGTGCAGCTTCCAAAGGACACTTGAGAGATCTTCAGAATCAGCTTTCTGTAAAACGCTTGGCTGTCTGTGAGGATGACACGAAGATTGCAAAGGCAAACACTGTTGGAGGTGGATAAACGAGGCAGGGATGGTCACGCCTGACACACTGCACATCCTGAATGGTGGGTAGCGCAGGGCTGCTATCCAGCCAGCAGCTGAAACGGGACACGTTCCTTCAGCCCTTTTTCTCTCATAAAGGTTTTCTCCAACAACCCTTTGAAATCATCTGAGCAACAGCAGTATGGCAGAAACGGAATCCATGCTTACCAGGTTCAGCACTGCTAGCCTTAATGGGAGCCACTTCTAAGTATTTGCTTCCACGCAGCCGTTCTTACATGCTTCACATTGGTTTCCTCTCAAAAGAGGAGAAATGCTTTGCACAATCGCCTAAAGGCTGCACTCTGTGTCCCTTCTGCTTGCATAAAATCTGGGTGATTGTTAATTGCTCTGCTCTCTTCTCCTCTTGTTAAATCTTGTGTTTCTGTGTCTTGATCACCACAAAGATCTTCTTTGTTTTTTCTTCCTTTTTTACTAAGATAATTGCATGGGCTTTATCTCTCTAGTAACAGACCTTTTCTATTTACTCCACGGGAAACACATTTTGCACAGTATGCCTTCCACAGGACGACTGTTCTCTCAGACACACAGGCACAACTGCTCCTTAACCTAGTTCTGTCAGAAAGATTTGATTTGTAAAACCCTCATGGAGAAGTGTTTTAGTAGGTTTTAAAACCAAATTCTTTTGACAGAATCAGGCTGGGGAAAACTATGTGCTTAGTTATACCAGCAAATCCAAGAGTGGTGGCAACCTTCAGGGATTCAGAAGAGAGATGATAGTCTGAAGATGAGCCACCTTCATTATCTCCATGCTTACATTACCCACATATCTAGCAACAGCTTTATCAACCAATGACCACGCTCTGGCTATTCTGAGTTTCATACTTTTCCCCTGTTTGTCAAAAGAGTCGATTACTGCTGACAGTCCTGCACCTCACATCCACAGTGCACTGGCTGTTCCTGCATTCTCATCACCGCTGCTGATACTCCTTATTCTCTTCTTCTCTTTCTGTTATTGAATCTAACAGTTAGTCTTGAGGATCTTAAAGGTCTCTTCAAACCAAAACAATGTTGTGACTCTGTGATTTCATTATATTTTCAGACTTGCCAGTTCTTCTCTTCAGAACATCCTGTCTTCACTTGCACCTCTCGTTAAGTCCCTTCCCAAAGCACTTTTGCCCTGAGTGTTATTACACACCCTTTCCCCTCTGCCACTTTTTGATTAAGTTGTGAGCTCCAAACATAAACAGAGATCACCAAACATAAACAGAGAGTGCAAAATACAGCTTCTGTGCTGGACTGACAGGTTGTAACAGCAGTAGTCAACAGAGGTCGTGAGGTTGGGGCGCAGTGTTAGGCAGAAAGCAAGACAAAACAGAGTAAGAAGAAAGCAGTGTTAAGGGAAGAAAGCTGGTAACGCTGACTAACTCAGAGGATGCAGAAGAGCCAACAGGCTCTGACACCTGGGAAGGGCAAGGAGAAAAGACAAGCCCTGCTTCAGACCAAAGAGAAGCATCACACCAGCAGCACCTGAAGGTTCAGGCAGAAAAGCCTCTGCAGTTCAGGAAAGTCCTGCTCTCTAATTGCCCTGGAGCACACACAGCTTTAATGACTGACAGCTGCTGATCTTTGGAAATGAAGGAGCTCCTGACTGAAATTTCCTATTGCCCTGTTACAAATCTACTGACCCTCTTTCCCCTCAGAGTTTAGAGCGATATAGACGGGTGAAATTTGGCAGATTAAAAGATAGCTCTGCATTACTCTAAGGGTGAAAGACATCTTTGATTAATGGCTTCCTGTGTCTCAGCAAGCACCACAAATCTTGAGTAAATACACCACTAGGACTGTAACGTGTGGGTAAGTGTGTATGGAACAGGCTGCACGATCAGGAAGCCCTGCACAGTTTCCATGGGCCATGGAGCAGAAATCTAATCTTCCTCTTTCCATAAGGTGCATTTTGTAAATGAAGTTGGCACAGAAAAACACACAGTACTTCAAAATAATTTACCTCTGCCTCGGGATCCTTAATGTACTAACAGCACTGCTGCTCCCTTCGCTTTTTAAGGTGTTTTAATATTTTTCCTTGAGATGCAATATTTTACTTATTGGATAAATCCATTATGGTCTTACGGCACGATCCCCAGAGCATCGCGCAGGATGTGCGCTACGGTATAACTCAAGCTACAGCAAAGTGCTTCTGTAAAGGTTGTTTAACATAAATTCTCCAGTGTTCATATTGTTCAATCTGCTTTACACTTGGGGTATTACCGATTTCATTTTCAAACACATCTTGAATTAGAATTAGATTTGAGCATCAAAGATACCTTATATTTAAATTAAGCCACTGCACAGTAACCATTGAAACATCAGAGCCACAAAAATTAAACCATAAAGCAAATCCTGAATTAACTGTGCTGAAATCAAAATGCAAGGCGAAAGATTATTGAAGGGCCGCAAGAAAATGAAGCAACATAATATAAGCCTCAAGGCTTATACAGACACTCATAAACACTCAAAAAGAATTTAGCATCACAGTGTGGATACTATACAAGAATTACCAATGACAGGTCCCCCTTCACACAGAGGATGAGAAATCCAGTTCTCAGATACACTTGGTGGGATTTCTTCTCTTCACTGTGGATAGGACAGGTCTCCCTCTTCTCTGAGACTCACGCATTTCAGACCACCCTCTAAAAACACAGACCTCCACGTCTGCATGTGCAGTCCAAGGTGCTCTGCCCGTGACACGCCAAAACTAGGTTATGTGTTAGACAGGAGCATGTGTATTGGCGTGGATAAAATATTCTGGCTGATATTACACCTAACACAGCTAGCACCTAACAGAATTCACACCACAAATAAAATGCACTTCAGTTGCAGTCCACTTACCCCAAAACACACAATCGGGTGAAATGTAGGACCCAGCTCTTGCATTCAAAGAAACAGACTGAACGTACTGCCGTTGCTCTTCACGCTCGCGTATCTGCTTGGGTAACAACAGGACTGTGAAAGGTCTGTCCATTGTGCCGCCGCCTTCTTATGCTTCAGAGAACCGCGTATCTTAGCACTCAGAGATGGAAAGAGTCTCACTTGTTCATCCTTATGGGCAGCTGAGAACGGAGCATCTTGAGGATGCTGGAACTGTGATACACCTCTCCTGTGAGGACAGGCTGAGGGAATTGGGGCTGTTCAGCTTGGAAAACTGAAGAGAAAGGGAACCTTGTAGCAGCCTTTCAGTACCTGAAGGGGCTGAAGAAAAAGCTGGAGACTTCTTACAAGGGGCTCTAGTGACAGGAAAAGGGGGGATGGTTTCAAGGTAAAAGAAGGTAGATTTAGATTAGACCTTAGGAACAAATTCCTCCCTGCAAGGGTGCTGAGGAACAGGTTTCCTAGGGCGGTTGTGGCTGCCCCCTTTCTGGAATGTTCAAGGCCGGGTTGGATAGGGCTCTGGGCAACCTGGTCTGGTGAGAGGTGTCCCTACTCATGTCAGGGAATTTGGAACTAGATGATCTCTGAGATCTCTTCCAACCTGAACCCTTCTGTGATCCTATAACCATCAGAAAATTCTGTATTGAGTTACAGCTCCATAAATGGTTAACATGGCAACGTTTCTATATCTGTTCACTAAAGGGAACATAATGAAGCGTCAGATGTTGATCTTCCCTGGTGATTTTGAGTGATTTCGTCAGTACTATGGACACTTTCAGTATCATACCCAAAATATCTTACGTGTTGGTTTTCTTCTAAAGTGTCTTTCCAACAGAGCTCCTTTAACCATTAACCCGTCACAACTAAATCCCAATTACACCACATCCACACATCTTTTAAATACCTCCAGATACTGTGGCTCTGCTACTTCACTGGCCAGCCGCTTCAATGCTTTACAAGCCTTCAGTGAGAATATTTTTCCTAATAAGCAAGTCCAGTGAATCTTTGAGTACAGGCAGGAGCTGAGGGCTCCTAAGAGACACACCTGGGACGTAATGCATCTATGCAGGTGGTTGACATGGCTGTGCTGCTTTAGGTTCTGCAACTTACATGATCAGGATAGGCCTGGTGTTCTCCTTATTGAGTTCTAACAGTAATGGTACATACCAGTTTGAGCTGCTTAAGAGGTGCTACCTATCCTAGAAATAATTCTAAACACTTACTTTTGTCACAACTTTGAAGCAGAATTCTAGATATGCCACCCTTTTAAACACACACAAAGCAACCACACTGTAGGTGCCTGCATGGTAGATAGTAGTGCACATTCATTGTAAAGTCATCTCACATCTAGTTTCCGTTACAAATGTGAGCACCCATTAATATTTCCATTGGAGCTGCTGCTGGCAAGGTGACCTTGGTCAGTTATACAACACAGCAACGTGGCACTGCATCCACTTACTGAATTCAGTCTGGTATGAAACACAGGAGCACCTTTCCTCCACACCAAGTCATTAAGCTTTCCTTCCCTCGCCTTTATTTCTATGTCTCATCACAATAAATACGGGGGAAACTGAATGAAGGCACAGTTGTAGGTAACGAGCTGGGACTGTTGGCTCTTTAATCTAGGCTTTGATATTAAAAGTCACTGTAGCAAATTCTAACGGTTCCATGATTAACTTTCATGACCTATTGTGTTGCTTGGCTATTCAGAGACCATTTCAGTATTAAATACAGGTGCAATGAACACTAAAGGAAAGAAATTACCTTGTTGTGATTAGGAACCAAAACAGTTAGAGAGAGAATTCAATTGCGGCTCTTCAAGGTAAAAAGGACCTTTGAAATGTATTGCCTCATGTACTTCCAAATCGTCTTGAAAGCTTATAACCCACAGGTAGGTACACCTGTAGAAATTAGTTGGGAAAGAATTCTATGTGAAAGTAATACAGGAGGTTAGTGGAGAGCTTATCAGACACCCTAATGGTCTAAAAGGAAGCATCTCTTTGGCTTCCAAGTGCAGAAGGGTTACATCAAGCTGATTCTCCTAAACAGGCAGGTTCAGAGTACGTCTGTTGAGGCATTCACTCCACTCCAATGTATGCAATGGATGAAAATTAATGTAATTAATTAAATTTGCCCACATAAAAGTATTTTTATAGAAGTAAATTTACTCCAACATCACTGGCAAACAGGAAGACAGCTCTTTTTTAAAAATTATTTTAAGGGTGAGTGACTCCATTAAAAGATGTCCAATTCAGCAGATAACAAATGTTCTCTGAGAAAATCAAGCAAGGACGCTGGAGGTGCGTGCTTCTGAGTAATTTGTAACAAGAGGAGGGCCACTCAAAGCTCTAATAAATTCTTTCAATAAACAGCTAACAGGTTGAAAACAAAAGAAAGCACTGCATT
>VZRI01008345.1:743461-787794 GCA_013397515.1 Upupa epops
GCATTGGTTTTTCCTAGGGGGGGTGGGGGTGTGTGAGGGTGTGGGTGTGTCTGTGCCCTATCTTTTTGCATGCATAATTTAAAAACAAATTGTTAATCACTTATTCAAGTGTTGTTCAACTAGTGAATAAAATACTAATAGCCTATTTAATTTCTAACTAATATCCTATTTGTATTTTAATTTAGTTCAGCTATTAATACCATGACCAAATATATTTTCTTAATTCCCTGAGCTTGTATTGCTGCTCTAGAAATCAAGAATGCTGAGTGCATATTATATCTTTCACAAGGTACCGCAGCCCGTAACTGCAGTAGGCATTTTGCCATAAATATTAGCAAGAGCTAGAGTGAAATTCCAGTAAATGAAGATTAAAGGAAACCACTTTCAAATTGGCTGAGCTGAGCAAAGTAAGAAATTCATGCACCTCCTAATATTGTAAATCAACTTACGCCGTACAATTTCTGGCTATTTAATTAACAGCTTCATATTCTGCTAGCAAAAGAAGGGTCACAGGGAAGAGACACAGGAAGCGCAGTAATTTCACCAAGATCTGCATTCCATCTAGGGCCAAAACACCATTTCTTCAGTGAATATCGCTCCCGAATTATAATCAACTGGCCCGTTTTTCCCTCTTCCTTCTTCGCTATTTATTTCATTTTCTTTACCTCTTTATCTGTATTTCATAGCAGTTCCTCACGCTGCTTTATGGTTTTAGTCCTATGGCAGCTGTTTATGCCAGCAGTTCTTCAGTTTGATATACGAAGTGTAATGAGGCTCATGGCATTCGACAGCAGAGTTTTTAAGCTCTAAAGACCACCACTTCTCCAGTTCCATGTGTATTTGCAAATGTAGCTCGTCAAAGTAGATGCTTATCCCCGTGAGCCTTATGTACAAACAAGGATATTTTTGCACACGAGCAAATGTGCCTCGAATCTGCATGGAAATAGCAGAGACTGTTCTCAGCCCTAGAAACAAGATGCAATTTTTCATTCTCAGTATTCCAAAAGAGCAGCTGAGGACGTTCAACGTTTCGGTGCCCTGTGCTGTCACTAACTGCAGCACCTAGAGCAAACTCTGCAGGTAAATTACTTGGGAGAGTTTGAACAGTGAGTGCTGAGCTTAGCTACAAAAAACCTAGTGAAAGCAAGAATCACAGAATCACAGATCATCAGGGATCGGAAGGGACCTGGAAAGCTCATCCAGCCCAATCCCCCTGCCACAGCAGCATCACCCAGACCAAGTCCAGGCAGGTTTCAAACGTCTCCAAGGAAGGAGACTCCACAAACCCCCGGGCAGTCCCCTAAAGTGCCCATCACCCTCACTGGGAAGAAGTTAGAGAACCAGTAATCATAGGGAAAAGTACAGCATGATAATTCATAGATGGCAGCTTGGAGATGGGGAAATGTGTAGACCTAGATCACTCCAACCAGGGAAAGAATTGACTCCTCATTAGTCTTCTAGCAGTTAAGGTGCAAAAGGAAGCTCTCCTTTCTTGCAGGCTTTTTGGGGGGAAAAATACAGAAAAAATCCTCAGCTATGCCCTGTCTGGAAATGAAATGGATCTCTCTTTAAGATTAAAATTAAACATCACTTTATTGCCATTACTGTTTTAGTGGGATCCTAATCTGAGTTGAGAAAGTAGACATTAATTTTGAAAAGTGTATCTGCATGCTTGATAGCAGCGGAGTTTCCAGGAAATCCATTCCTGTTATTGCTTTGGCATGCTGTGACCGCTGACTGCCACATGCAGAGGTAGAGTCTATGTGGAAAACTGAATTTCTTTAATTCTTCACCCCGAATTTTTTATCTAAAGTTAGACTCTGGGTTGTTTTGTGGGGAGCTTTTTACTTAGTTAAAATGAATGCAAAGCTAATGCAAATAGAATGGAAAGAATGGCTTGCTGCTAAGCCATCGGAAGCACCACTCACATCCACAATTGAGGGTACTGGCCAACCAATGCATGTGCCCAAGCCCAATGGAATTAATCATTTTTCCTACAAAGCACTATTTCTGCTTTGAGCGTGTCCTTATTTCTTCTTATTATTCTATTTTACTTTCTTTCATTATTGTAGAAAACAAGCTTCCTGGCAGAACTGTTAGCAACATGTTCATTTCCAACACTGTTTAAGGAACAGTCACTGAAATCGAACCTTATCTTGCGAGTCTGAGCATTCGGTTTACTGAACCATACAAGTGTGGAGTTAGCTGAGAGAAAGGCAGAAGAAGTGATCCATGCAGAGCACCGTGAACAATCAAGACTACTTACAGAGTTACTGACAGCAAAGCTCTTGGGATTCCTCTACAGTTTTAGAACTATTTATAGAGCCCTGTCCTTACCAAATCTTTTTTGCTCTCAGCATTTCCAGAATGCACATGGAAAACAATCCACAGGCTCTCCTAGCAGTCATAAGGCTCATCGGAGAGTAGAACAATCTCCCGGGTTTCAAAAGGAATAGTTTCCATGCCGGTTTCCCAGTCTTTAACATTAAAGATTGTCTTTCTGGTTTTTATTTTTACTATGCTGGGAAATTAAGACAGCTTGGTTAGGGGTGAACTGCATACTGATAAGGCATCAGAGAAGCAATCCAGGAATATCTGAATGCTACCAACAGCTTGTGAGAAACGAGAACCAAGTGTACTAAAGTCTTCGCCACACTTTCTGCTCCTGGATTAGCTATCTATTCCCACTACGACTGTCATAGCCAGGGTCTGAAGGGTCCACAGCTGAAAATAACTTCCTGAAAAGAAAACTGGCACAGGAGGACTGTCTGTATTCCTGTCTACTTGCCTCCTTTCAAAATCAGTGTTAAATACTTAATGTGACAACTTTGCTGCACGGTAAAGTAAGCCTGTACTCCTTGACCACCCAAGATAGATACAAGAGGGAGCATCATCGGCACCTTGGCTTTAGTTCTGTATTGAAAGCAAAAGCAGTGTCATCAGGGGAAATGAACAGATCAAGGCCAATCACTGTTTCGTGGTCTGATTCACAGAACTTGTTGAGGAAATACAGGCTCCTTCTTCCCTGCAGAGTATATATGGGTGTTTGTCTTTTCCTGTCCTCTAGAAAGTTCTCTCCAGCAGCGTTGGTGCAGTACTAGAAGGGAACAACAGATATGGTGCCAGAAAGTCAACAGACTTCCCTTCACGGACTTGTTTCTTTTGTCTAAATCTAGTATGCTGCAAGAGTTGGGAGACAAGGAATAATGAATTATCTGTAGAAACTGTGACAGAAATGTGACTTGGTTATCATCATGTATCCTCATTTATTGTGTCTGTAGCATCTGAACTGTTCCTCAGCATTACATGCACCACACAGTAAGCAAACCTGCAGTAACCATAAGGAATGTTAGCCATTCCATTCGTCAAAATAAAAAACATAGCTAAAAGAAACTCCCAGTCTTAATGAAAATACTTCTCTATCATTGTTCTGAACAGGGGGGAAAAGAATACATGCTTTCTTGTTTAGTGCCCTTATTTTCCACTCTTCTAAGTTGAAGAGAAATGCTTTACCTGGCTGTTGTTTTTTGTGATCTCTAAGCAGTTTCCCCAGGAGCTTATTGATGTCTCTGTCATTACAATATGTGTTTCCATTGACATTTCAAAATTAGGTGGTATCTGACATCATCGTAATCAATATCACTTTCACTAAGCCCTCTATTAGGCTTGTACCTCAGCCATCTTCATTTTGTAAATATTTCTAATGTGACATCTTCAAACAGACAGCGCTCTGCATCCACACACAGCCCACAGTAATGGCAGCTACGAACGGACCACACGCCGGGTAGCACACAACACTCCCACCGCACAGGGCACCACACTGCATACTCACCTGGGGAGGCAGCGTTCATGCCGTCATGCTCATGTTGACTTACTTCAAAGACAGAGGCAAACGTGTCTGCAAACACACGTCGTGAGACACTTCAATTGCATATGTTCTGAGTTAGAGATCACATTGGGACACTCAGAGCGTCTTACAACAGCATTTCTGAGGGCAAAGAAAGAGAAAGTAAAGCTCCACACAGCCGTATTTTGTGGTCTCTAAACGTTTGTCACAGAACCTTGACCTCACTGACCGCAACGAATTAAACTTGCCTCAACAATCAGTCAAAAGTTCCCGTGGCTATCCTAGTGGAAAAAGCCACAAGGGTTGGAAGCAGATTTCACAACACCCAGCAGGCGAGTTCCGCGGGCACGTGCACCTATTTGCATTTCATAGAGACGCACAAGGAGTACAGCGTCCTTGTGCAGATGCCTAGTGCCCAAGAGCTTCCTGGCGTCAGTGGTACTGCATGTGCAATTCATAATGTTTCTCATATTAGCATGCTGATTTATTTCCTCGAGCTCTTCTCTTTCGTTTCCTCAGAAAGATTATACCAACACCTGAAAATAGCTGCAATGAAAAATGTGATTTCTCGCTTCAGGAAAACTCCCTGAAGAGCACTCCTCTCTGAAAACACAGAGCTCTGCAGGAATAAGCATGGAATGATGAAACGGTTTCTCGTCTGTAGCACAGGAGTATCTTTTCCTCTGATACCTGTGCTTCATTACCTCTCATGTTGAAACCTGACCTGAAACACCACCTGACATGGATAAACATCTGAACTAAAATCTGAGTATCATAAATGATGTTAAGGAGGGTCAAGGGAGAAAAGTGGATAATAGCAGAGGACACCCTTCATTTTAAATATGATTAGTGTCAGATCTGCTCACTTTTCATTTGGATTACTTCCACTTATGTGTTTCTGAAGCATACATAGACTTCTTTGGTGAACAGATTTCCTCATTTGATGAGCCTAAAATAAACACGATAACTAATGTCTTGTTAAAACAGGGAAGAGTTAGACCTTGGTTCCAAATACTCACAGAAATGCTTACAGAACCATGTAGGCAGAATGCACTGGACACTATTGCCTTGAGGCAGATAATGGCCCCCCTCTGCCACCTCAGGACAGCGCAGAGCTCAGGCAATATCGAAGGACCACATGCAACGGTTCAAATGCCTTAGGAAATCCAAAATAGTGCTCGATGGTCGTGTCTATATTATGGTGTCCTGCCCCAAACTGCCATGGAACTCTTACTCTGGCTGTTAAGTCTGGACTTGTCGTCAAATTCTTCAGAAGAAGTGAGGCTGTTGCTGCCGAGGACACCAGGACTCCTGAAGCAGCCTTACTCACATATTGTTTAATCCTACATGTGGCTGTGGTTTTCATGACTTTGCTGAAGCTGCAGAGTGTGCATAAAGAGTCCTCTTACTTCTACGCGCTTATTTCATAAGCGTCACAGCACGTACAGCCCAGAAGGGCAGCGGAGACTGTTGACTGTGCCAGGTGTGCACTGACAGGTTGCAAAGGTGTTTGACTGCACTATAAAGGACTTGAGACTGTTTGCCTCCTTCACTCTGCATAATTCACGGGTTGGGTGACTTCAGACAGCGCACAGAAAGAGAGGCGATTTGGCAATGTTAGACCTTGTGAGTTCATCGATGCTATCACTCCTCACTGAATGACAACTGATGGCGAAGCATCAGACAACCAGGGGTTAAAGGCCGTGACACTTTCAGAGAGACAGAAGATGCTGCAGTGTCCCAGGCTGCTGGGGCAACACAATCCAGCCAATAAAATTGCCTGTGCTTAAACAAGTATAATTATCTGTCAGCGCTAATTACGGCGCAGAGATCCCGACTAATGGAATCCTGTGGTGCAGATTTTGTCCCTCAGAACTGCCTTGCTCGGATTTTATGTAAATCCTCAGAGCTGCGCATAGAGGGATGCGGTCAGATCGCTGTTTTGGCTCTCCAAGAAGGTCTGCCTTTACAATGATAAGGTCACGAATCAGTGTTTCTAAAATTTTATGCTTGCTCCCCATTAAAACACCTCTGGTTTAGGATTTAAATAGATTCCTGGCACGCGTGCTTGAATTCAAACTACTGCGGCGCTGTGCCACTGTGGCTAGAGAGCCCCTCTCCTGCAGAGAATCTAGAAGTGACACTGACCCATCTGTTTCGTTTGCCCTTGATGAGGGAAATAGATGACAATCACCATTAATAACGAGAGATAATTTGGCTGAAGAATCCCCTTCATTTATTCCCCTCACTGGAGCTGCTGCATCAGAAAAAGACGTATATTCTGATAGAAGTTACTTTTACCTTGTCAATGTCCTTTAAACTTCGTTAGCGGTGGCACAGCAGTGCACAAGCTCCCTACTTCTTTGTCAGCGAGAAAATACAGGAGCGCTGTTTAAGGTATTGCCAGTTCCTTTGTTGACAAGAATGCTCCTGCACAAGCAACAAATGCAGAGCATGCGGGCAGGCATGAGCCCACATGCAGTACGAGAGTCCTAGTTGCCTCAGGTTCTCGCTCAGATCTGCTCCCCCCTTGTCACCCTTACCAGTTCCTGCTCTGGTTAGCAGGTAAAAGCTTCAGGCTGTAGGCAAGGCACCAGCAGGGAACTCTTCCTGTTCATGAGCACTCACCAGACTCGTGCCTCTGCTGCTCTCTGGAAGCTGAGATAGCAGGCTCTCTCATTTGGGCTACGGTCTTCATCTTGCTGTAGTGACGGAGACCCACTGACACCTGTGAACAGGCACACGGTTAGCTGAAGGTCGAACATGTAAAACTGAGGAGGCAGTGCGGGTTAAATATGACACACGTGACAACGAGGTTATTTACTCTGCCTTAAAAAAGCCATTCCAATTTTCTTTTCATGTCAGCATCCATTAAAGCGAAGATGTTTCAACAGTGAGTGAGTGACAGTTTGCCCATAAGAACACTGCTCTCACTCCCCTTCCACTTTTTTTCCTAAATGAAAAGCAAATAGCAGTTTTTTTGGCAAGTTCCTGACCTTTCCGTGACCCTACATTTACTTGCCAAACACACGCCAAGGCAGAGTGAGATTGCTTTTATTTCTGATGTAGACCTGCACTCCCTGTGGCCAAGTGCTTTGTTAAGAAATAAATACTGCCTGTCCATTCCTCATTGCTGTAACAAGAACACGGAATCCGTTCGTTTCCAGACATGAGAAGTGGACCCGGCACCATGTAGAACATCTGCCAACACCGTGGCCAGGCAAGCGCCTCCGGCAGCTCTGGAGCGAGGGCAGAGTCGGCTGTCTTTGCTCAACTCCTCTGCACACGCGTGTAGGAATTTCGAGACTTGTTGATGGCTTTCAGCATGGTAGCAATAAAGGGAAGGAGAACAGCCTAGAGCCGTTCATAGTGCTGTGCAGCCATGCACCTCTACAAGGCCACTAAAGATGGAATGAGTGATCAGCTGGTTGAACAGCCAACTGTCCTTATGGTCTAATGAACAATTAATATTGATTAATGAACCAATTAAATGTTTGTAAAAATATATGTCAAAATTAACAGAGCTGTTGCCTGTTACCCCTATATAACTAATAAAAAACCCTAAGAATGAGGGAAAACAGATAAAGATGAGTGTAAGGGTGTAATTTTCAAGCAAAAGCCAGACATGCGGGGCGTTTCTGGCAGCGGTGGACACCCCCCACGGTCATTAAAATCCAGGCACCCCTTGCTATAGGGTTTGAAGGATTCCTGTTTCACACAAGTGTGAAAGGTCTCTGAAACTGAAAGGCTGTCACAGAAGCTGCTCTGGAATCTGCAGAAGAGATGGACAGTGAGATCTCTTCCACCAGATCACCTCAGAAGTTCTGTAGCAGGAACACTAAACTCGACACGCTGCTCCAACACACTTAACTTTCGTATTACTTTTTTCTCACAGAGCCATGGGGCTCAAAAGGCCAAAGCCCTGATATTTTAAGTTTAGACCAGATACTGCCCTGGAGCACAGCTGTCCTTTTCAGAAGTGTGGATGCTGAGTTTCTTGGCTTCTACAAACAGGAAAACTTACTGCAGTGCTTTAGAAAAAGTTCCTTGAACCTTTTATAGCTGGTACTGCTCAGCAATGCTATGAGGTGTTTCTTTTAGCTTCTCTGAGGGAGAGTCATCAGCTTAACCCTTTACCAGGGGCTCTTTACCTGCAGTTCTGATCTGCAGCAGAAAAATGGCCCTAAGAGCTTTAAGTCACGCATGGCTCAGTGTATTTGGTTGGTTAAAGTCACAGTACTACAAATTAGCAGGAAAAATCATCATGATTCTGTGCTACAACAAAGACAAAGATCTGGGTTCAGGCAATAAGCCTCTTCTTAAAAACTGAGTTTGGAGAGAAAAAGATAACACGGAAAAGCACTGAGGCATGTGAAAGAGTTCAATACTTTGTCGAGTGATGTGGGTTGACCGAGTTATTCTGCATCACTAGAGAGTAAGTGACATCCACACGGGTTTTAAGCAAAATAGCCTGGTAAGTAATTATTATTTTCCTGAGAAGGATTGAGCCAAGCACCCCTGAAGCTGTCGCACGAGCACTGTGTAACACAGCAGTAGCAGCAGGGCATGGTGAAATCGAGTTTGGTACTCAATTGCGTTCTGCTCCCTTCTGCTGTGAGCCCCGTTGAAAGCTGCCGGTAACGAAACACCAGAGACACACGTCAGCCCAGGTTTCATTCATGTGAGGGAGTTAAGAAGACTGTTCACTTCCATTTAGCGAAGGAGAGACGTTCCCTCAACCATGTGCATGGCAGTGGGTTAACTGCTGTACTCTTTACAGATAACAGAGACGCAGCTGTCTGTGCAGCTACGGGACTGCTAGGGTGGCTGGAGAATGTGGTGACTAAGCAGTGATATTTTCATTAAGTATTCCTCTGCGTCCTGTGGTTAAAGATGTAGTCTCTCGCAGTCACTGAAGAGGAACAGAACAATCCATGAGTGAGGCAATGCTTCTTAGGAGGTGTCTGGGTGGAACTGCAGTTGGTGTGGGGTTTTTAAATAAATTTGGGTTCTTCTCTGAGGAAGAGACACTCCATCTGGGATAGAAGAAGTTCCTTTCACGCCTGTTGCTCGGGTTCAGTGGTTGGCACTCAGGGGGAGTTCCTGTGTCAGGCAAGTTTCAGCAGTAGTGCCAGACTGATTTTTCTTTGCAAGCAGGTTGGTTTCTGCCAGACTGCCCAGAACATCTGTTATCCCACATCCCGAGCTTGCCAACACAGAAGTGCCTGCATTTTTATGGGGAAGAGATAACATCAGAATCGCATGATTTTGCTGTTCCAAGCCACAGCTTTCTAACACAAGCACTTACTGCAAAGTCTATTAAAACCCAATAGTGTATCTCCAGGCTTCAGGGGTCTACGATCCCAGGTCCTCTGCAGTGCTGGGCGTTGTTTCATTTCTCACTGCAAGCAAGACAGCCGCTTGTAAAACCCAGTTCCAGCTAAGGTTTTGTTTTCTACCCAGTTTCAAGATCTTGTTTTCATGGTTTTACAACGACCTTCGCGTGAGACCTAACCCTTGCTAAAAGAGAGGGTGCAAAGGCTGAGGAAGACACAGACCCTTTTGAATCTATCCGAGCATTGTTTGTGCTGAACCCTAAGCCAGGCTGCTGCAAATTTTCACTGTGATGCTTCAGCCTTAGAATATGATCTGTCAGAATATTGATCCCAAAGCACCTTACAGACGTTAGCTAATTAGACCCTAATGACAGTCTCTGTAAGCCGTGAAGGGTAATTAATCCCCTTTTGTCAAAAGGGGGTGTAAGGGACATAGAGATCAAATTATTTTTCCAAGGTCAGGAAGGTTGTTACAGACACGTGGACAGAACCCAGAGAGCCCAGTCCTCCAAAACTGTGCGTTAGGCACAGGAACAGAGCTGTCAGCTGTGGGAGGAGGACAGCTCTTCCTTTCCTTTCCTTTCCTCGTTATTACAGGAGAACAGGAAAATAATTGCTACACAGACACGCTTTCATTATTTCCACACTACTGGTCCTCAAGGGGTGCCTGTAAGTCCATTAGGAAGGCAGTTATCTGCCTCTCCAAGTTCTGTGTCAAAACAGCAATGCAGAAGCAGTGTATTTCCACGTTGTGTCTCTGCTGAGGACAAAGCATCGCTCAAGTTATGCATTTTTATCGATAATGTCATTTATTGCAGAGCTCTGCTTTAAACCTCTGCATTTGTATTCCTCATGGTTAAACGCCACAGCAACAAGAAAAGGGCCACAGAATTTCAATCCATGTGCGAGAGTTTATCTCAATAACTTTTGTAGGTATGGAAATTCATGTCTTGACTTAAACTGAAAAGAGGGTTTTTTCTTCTTTAGCATAAATTCTAAAGTAGGAATTTTCCTGCCTTGCACTGAGCCAGCACTGATAAGGAGCATGGAGAGACAGGCAGTCCCAGCTACAGGTAATGCATTGCTGGGGGAAAAATAGGGAGACTATTAACTAAATGTTCTCTAAATGTTCTGGCTCAGAAGGCAGCTTCATCCTCTTCTCTGCTTAAATCTCCAGGGCTGTCCCTAAGTAGAATATATTATAAGTACAAAAAGCATGTATGGCCAGACTTTCAAAGATACTACTTACCTAACTGTGTGGGCAAGTTCTTGTGAGGTCTTCATTCAAATGAGGGCACCTGAGTGCCACTGCATGGAGGGTAAAGACAGGGGATGTGCAGCTCCGTGGAGACACAGGGCTCGATTTCACAGAAATTGTCTTTGTGTGTCACTTCTTTAACCGTCTTTGTGCCTTGAGAAGTTGGCTGCCTGCTTTGACCCACTACGTAAAACCGATAAAATGAAGCGGGAAAAGAGAGAGACCTGCTGAGCAGAAAACCTTTCTGTATCTGTAGCTTCTTGACTCAAAGGTTAAGAAAATGGCAACTTGACCTTCGAAGGTTTGCTAATGGAAATGTGAGGACTGTAAGTCATTTTGCACCATTTTTAGTGCAGTCCCAGTGTTGCCTTGCTAGATGGAACTGTCTCGTCGTTCTCGCTGAAAGGTAATCAGTATTCCCACCGGAATCTGTAACCAAGGGTCATGGTTGGGGATCGTTTGTGTGTTTGTGGTGTTTGACTCCCAAATTATGGAACAAGTTTCTGCACCTCTTCAAACAAAGAGAAAGCTTGGTGAACAGAAGGGGTCTGGAGTTTCTGGCTTTAGCTTTCCAGCTCTTCCTTCCTCTCCCACTGCTTCTTCGCTTTCCCTCTGTGTTCTGGGAGGACACACATGTGGCTCAGTGCTGAATACGGTGCCCATCTTACCCCAGAGAGAGAGAGAGCATGAGATCTCGAGGATCAGTGGAAGGTTGGTTCCATCTGGGTTCCATGGTTTGCTGAAATGGAGAGAGTCCTCCCCTTGTTTGTGGCCATAGGAATAAGCATCTTGGAAATAGAGGACTATCTTAGACGCACATAGAGCAGAGACCTGGACTTGCTGAGGGAGGAGCTACGGGGATCTTTGTGTTGTACGAGACAAGTAAGACAGGCTCTTTACACCGTCCTGCACAACCTGATAGGACCTCGCACTTTGTTTTGCACTGATGAATCACTGGTCAAAAGGTACAGTGGTGAAAAACGAGAGGAACATCTAGGTGTGCCCCAAGTAAAATAAAACCCGAAGCACTTCACTGTAGAAATACGACCCACTCTTTTGTAATAGCCACGTCCTTTTGTGGTGTTCGGTGTGATGGATTTAGCAGCTGAACCAGGCAACAAACAGCATATTAATCAACGGGCCCTTTACAAAATGCTCCCCATCTGGACAGAAAATTCTTCTTGCTTTTCCTCTAAAATCAGAATTGATGTTTTGAGTTTATACATTGCAGATCTTAAACTCTTCATTGAGAAATCAGCTGTAAGCTAAGTGCAGTGTTCGTAAAGACAACAAATAAGCATTTCTCTTTAATTGGGGGCCACCGACTTCCCTCTGCACCGACTGCTCTTCTGATGAGTATTTTCCACTGATGCTGTAACATTAGCACCGTGTTGGTGCTGGGAACCTGAGATCAAGGCACATTGCATTTGCTGCTGCTGCTGTAAAGCTTTGCTGTCCTTGATTTGAACCTAGGTGAGTGTCAGTGGCTGTTTCAGAAAACTAGAGAGACAGTCTGCAGGATCCCAGACATCCGCAAGGCTGTTACAGCCTAATATTTTAGTATCTAACTCCAAGAGCATTCAGCAACACTTGGGTCCAGAATGACTCCCAGCCGGCTGTGCTTCTAAAAGAAACCAGATATTGCCTTCGCTTGGTTCCAGGTTTACGGATGTGACTGTGTCCTGATGGCCACGTGGCTTCTTAGAGCATTTAAACACTGAACATTCAGCAGGTACCTAAGGATATAATGCTAACTCCTTTCTCTCTTCCTGCAGCAGAGCTGTTGAATCATGAGCAAAACGACAGTGAGTTTGCTTCCGTTTCCTCGTGGCCCAGGTGTCACTACACTTGAGCGATTTATCTGTCTCGTCATGTTATGTTTTCAGTTTCTCACAAGATCCAGTATGTCCCACACTCAGTTTCTCAGCTTAGACCTTCATCCAATAACTGGATCCTGCCTGCTACAAACATTAGTGCATGAGAGCATCACTGCAGGGTCTGTTCTCCCCGCTCCTGTCCTCTCAGATTCCCTACATGATCAGAGCTCTCCTAGCCAAGGTCAGCAGCCCAACCTCCCCGGCCATTGCCAAAGTCATAGCTTCAGTGTGACAGACCATGGTGATCCACTGGTGTGTACGAAGCTGCTCACCTGCTGGTTCCATCCTGCAGAAAGGGCAACAGCCTGGCTGCTTGGAAAGAAAGAGGGAGAACAATATTTCACTCGTCATTCAGAACGTCCAGAAGGGACTCTAATAACCTGAGGGGAAGATTCTCTTCTGATGTTCTTTGAGGTAGCCATCCCGCTGCTGTACACAGGTAAAAACACGTATGAGAAAACCCCCACAGCCTCCAACGCAGAGGTCGTATCCATCCGCCGGGGTTTTTTCACAGACATTTCATTGGAAGACTAAAGTCCTTCACCCTTGGAAGGCGACTTTATTTCCTTTTGTGTATTGTGCTTGTGCTAGCCCACCACGTGTTCCAGAGGCGTTGAACAGTTTGTGTAAAATCCATAGGGGCGAGTTAGATATCAGCTCAGCGATGCGCAATCTGAAAGCAGAGGCTTAGAACGCAGACAGTTTGCCAGCAGTCTCTTCACTTCCTTTGACTAATAGTATGATTTCACTGTAGTACTCGTAGCACGAACACTTCTAGTAGCATTGCCAGCACTGCTGTAGAGCCTTGACACACCCTAAGGTTCCTTTGTTAGCGGTTCCGACACCTGTAAATTTGTCTGTCAAAGTTTTCACGATTAACCTATCTTTTCTCCAAGCATCGGAGAGGGAACTAGTAATTTGTTGGTTTAAATTTATATTTCCATATCTCACTCTAATACTTCAGGACTTGAATTAACGATTGAGCCCTTAATTTACCTTTCCCATGAGTGAAATAGGAATATTTATCTACAATACATTTAATATCCATCTTTCGAAAATGCTGCTATAAAAATAGAGAGCAATTTGGACTAAGAAAACATCAGGGCTTCCAAAAGGCATTTCTGTATAGAAGATTATGCCAAAACACATAATATCATATCACTAACAGAGCTGCATAAAAAAAGAGGCAGAAGAACTGCAAAACCAGAAAACAAATTACTTACTTGGCCCTTACTGCGGTGCCTGAGCTGGACGGTGGTCAGAGAGCATTCCTGCTAAACGACTGAACAATACAAAACACTTCTTTGTGGGTAGAAAAACGCATTTACATCAATCCTGCAGAAAACAAGAGTCCGTGCCAAAGTGATGATGAAAGAATATTGACGTTCCAATCAGATATTTTAAATAACTGATTCTCCTGGGTATGGGCAGGACACACCTCATCTGGCTGCAGCTGGTTCAAATTCAATCGGACTCAGTTCCATCCTAGATTGCCATTCACCTCCATTGTTTTACACAAGTAGCTTAGGGTGGGCTGAGCTGCCTCCAACACCCAGAGAGAGGGAACCTGATGAATTGGTTCTTAAAGTGCATAGAACAAGGAGATGCGTTGTGTCTGCAACTGATGGGAGTCCTGTCAGTAACTCACAGGGAGACCTGACCGTCACGGCGAGGTACCACCTGCAACGAGCTCAGGGGAGAGGAGACAGAGGAGATACTTCCCTACAAGAAACTAACTTCAGTGGATGGCAAAATTCCTTTGGTTCTCGGTGACAGCTGCTGCCAGGAGTAATCTGCAGCTGTCAACACCATTGCCCAGATTTCAGCTAATTTTACAGTGGGTGTTTAAAGGCAGTTTTTGAGTCCATATTGGGCCCACCAGATATCTTTCCTTGTGCTATGAAAAGTCAGCACTTACATAGACAGGGCCCATCTCTCTCTTGCAGAAAAATGAGTGTAGGAAAGTCTGCAGATGTCACAAAACATCTTCGTGTTAACCAAAGTAAGGAATAGCCAAGGTCAATCATGTGCAATAAGATTTTTCTCAGAAATGTTAATAAATCTCTACCACACAAAAACGCATCCAAAGAAGGGGAAGAGGAAAGCATACCATTAGGGAGAGGTATGTAGTCATGAACTCTACTGCTCTTTTCAGTACCCACTCCTCTCAGAAGTCTGTACTATGCTTGCACACAGTGGAGAGGTGGTCTTCATCTACATCATCACCACTTCACAGTGACAGATATGTATTTGCCCCTTTTCATGGCTTCCAAACATGGGGGTCCCTGAGCCTCTTGCTGTCAGTACTGTCCTTCACAGAGGTTGTGCTGGATCCTGATGCTTTTTATGAGCCATCCACCCTACTAATACAGTAAGCCATTTCCTGAAACAGACCTGTGAGACTGAGAGTCAGCGCTGGTTTGGAAATATGGAAGTCTCTGTAAAAGAGCTCAGTGCTCTAATTGCAGCCATCTGAGGCCGTCCCCGAGTCAGGGGTTCGTTTTCTCACACAATAAGGGGAGAAGAATTTTTTCAGAGTGGAAGTCATTAACTTCTCCCTCTCTCTATCAGGCTCCATGAGATGCCCAGTAGCCCCTGTGACTCACTCCAACGTTATAAATCAGTGTGCTGTCGTGGTATTTTCAGACGCCTGCTGCCAGTAACAAAAGAGAAAGCTGCATCCTGCCTGCAAGCCAGGAAAATAATTCAGGAAATGAGCACTGAATTTGCGGGGAGTAGAAAATGCTGTAGAGTCAAAATTTTCATTTCCAGCAGAACTTCAATTAAGATTCATGCATCAGGATTCACATGCAACCTATTCACATAATTCTTTATCTTTTCAGTACAGGTGCACCAAAATCAGTTCCTCTTTCCAGCTCCGAGGCTATTACCGAGCACATGCAATTCCCTTGGGCAAGTACCGGAGCCAAAGACACTTGCCTCATATTAAGTTGCTCATCAAAAAATAATACCCTAGGAATAAATGGATTCCATCAGGGTCTGGAATTCCTTTAGGGAAATGTCATTATAGTGACACCATATATGCCTAAACTTACAAGAAATACATGTGTAGACTACTGCAGAAAGGAGAAAACTTTGAGCAGACCTTCAGGTGCTCAGACGACTACCACCCAGCTTACACATTTGGGACTGGTGGGCAATCCCGAAGGCAGAACAGGTTCTGATTTTCCTCCCCTATCGGGCAGAAATGTGTATGAGCAAACCAAACTACTGCTTCGTTTCCTTCGTTTGCATAAGGTGGTTATTTGGAAACAGCCTGTGTAGAGGAGGTTTTGAAGTGGAATTCAAAACACTGAATCAGTCCACATTTATAACTGAATCGACATTGACATTTCTCACTGCAAATGAAGCAGCAGAACCTCAGAGACATTTTAAGCCACAATTTTAAGCCCTTAACAGGTGTGCACAGGATCTGGTCCGAGCAAACTCCGTGTGCAAACTCCTGAGAAGAGGACATGGAAAGAAGACCTGAGATTCAAAGACACCTTCCAACAGCTTCCTTGCAGGTAGCTGTTGAATAGAATGAGATCTCCCTTGTGCCTCCTTTTCTCCAGACTAAACACTCTCAGTTACTTCAGTTGCTCCTCACAGGACTTGCAGTCTATATCCTTCACCAGCTTTGTTGCCTCTCTTTGGACAGACTCCATGACCTCAATGCCTTTCTTGTAGGGAGGAGGCCAAAACTGATACATGAAGAGAAAATGCTAAGACAGAGGAGGTAAAACAAAAATTTTGCTTTTAGAAAGCCCTTTGAGAAACAGGTAATAGAATGAACGCAAATGAATCACCTCAACCTGCCATGGAAGTGCCACGCCACACGAGGCTTCATTTCAGCTCAACTGGTTTGAAAGTTGATCGCTACCGTCTCAGCAGAAAGAAGGAATTCTGGAGCAATAAACCTGCAAAAAACCTGAAGGTCAGAAATGTATTTTCATGCATGGCATGACAAAACGTTTATCTAGTATCTGTTGTTTGACCTGCCCCACTCCTGCAGACAGCAGCGTCATACTGTCAAAGACCCAACGGGAATTAAAAGCCGTACACATGAGAAAAAAATCAAACCCTCTAGAATGTTATAATTTTGATTCCATTTACAGCTGTTTCAACAAAATCTTATTAGTCATTATCGTTGACCCAGAACCCTTCAGTTCATTGCATGCACACAAGCCAATAACAACCAAAGTCAAACTGTTGACATCTATCTTTTCCCCACAAAGCTAACGTACCGATGGTTGAGACAGTCGTTCCTCTAACAGCGTGAATCAACATCTTCAATGTAGTCATTGTTTGTTGTGTTTGCACCGGTGATTACAGTCCTTATCCTGGAACTGACTCACCTGTACTGTGTTCACCTATGTTTAAGGGTGTGGTAGTTTTTCAATTCGCTGTAGAAGCCCAGTGAGCGCGTGTCCTTGGCTGGCTGTGGGTATCCTAACTCCAGAGGATGGTTTTCATATTGTAATATTATCAGCCTAACACAAATAAAGGTCACATCTAGATTCCATAGTTCATCACTTTGTCGATGATCAATCTTGCATTCCAGACCTTGCAAAACAGTGCTCAAGCCTAGCGTTAACAATGGAGGCTACTTGTAGCGTTCTGACCTTGGAGACGTGGTGTTCTGGTCGCTACAGTCACCATGCATGTTCTTTGTGGTTGCCTAATTCTGTTATTCTGCACTTTCTTGACTTTTTACATGGACATCACCCTGAAACTCCTGACATTTGAGGTCTGGTGCTGAGACCGTTCTTGCCCTTCTGATACTTTATGGAGTTTTCAATTCCCACCGAAAAGCACAGGCAACAGTATTTTTCACCTGAATCTTTTGACATTGTCTTCTCACCCTCAGTGACGACTATTCTGAGCTGTTCCGTTCTGGAAAATAAGGTATTTATACATGTGTCCTCAGAATTCCTCCATTTATTAACACACATGATTTTTAATTCAGTCAGTTCTGCATCTGGTTGGTTTCTGAGACAGCGTACAGCGCATCTGCTCCGAAATCCCAGGAGTCGGATCCTTATTTAGGAGCTGATACTACCAATGCAGAGACACTCTTGTGAGATGTCTATTTCTTCCAAGATTTATTATGGTAATTTTTACTATATAGATTTCCTAAAACTGCCTCTTTCTGGCTCAATTTATGGTACCTTATGTTTCCACTCTTCTTGTCCTTAAAGCTGCACCCTGTTCCTGCCTTGTGAGGAACTTTTGTTTTACGAGGAAACGCTCTGGCGATATGAAAACCATACTGTCTTCCCAAGGTTTCCATGACAGTTTCCAATTTTGCACTGTTTTCTAGCTCTCGGTCTGGCTCCTCGCCCCTGGAGACCGTGCTGTCTGCGAGCACTACCTTCCTTTGTTTCACTCAAGTGTGGAAAATGCTTTCTGGTGGGTCACCAGGTTCATAACGCCGTGCTATGCGTGCTTAAACCCCAAAGACTCTGCTGAATGCCCCAGCTCTGATGCTGATGCTGCGAAGACCCAGCAAATACTTCTTAAGAGACCCCAGAGGCAGTCTGAAATGCGACCTGGTGCCTTTGACTCAGTCCATATGAGAAAGAAGTGTGGTCCAACGGATTTGTTTGACTAAACAGCTGCACTGAGAGACATTCTGAGGGGAAGCGAGAGGCCTGCCTTCTGCACAGTGGGAAAATGCGTTTTGAGATGTCTGGACTGTTTTCAGCTGGCAACAGCTTTGGTCACTGATAATCATTCACAGCAGAGTCCTGTCTCTGGAAACTCTTCAAAACAATGCTCTGAGGAACTCTTCCTTGTTGTGCCTGTTGCCAGGTGTGTTCTCCGAGAGACTTCCACCTCTGCGGATCTCGTAAAGTTTTTCTTGGCTCTTACCTGGTGGAAAAGTGTCAGCAGACTTTTGGTTTTCCCTTTGAGAGGTGCCAAACAGGTCATTCAGCTGTTGTTGAAAGAGTCCCTGCCACCAGGTTTGTGGCACACACAGTCGTTTATCTCTGTCCTGTGGAACAAAGTACGCAAGTGTTCCAGCTTCTCTCTCTGCGGAGAGGAGAAAGGGCTTCAGAGCACTTGTGTGAGCCTGTGGCTGGCGACTGCTGACCAGATGCTTTCTGTGCCCACTTTGAGCGGCTAATCACAGGGAGGCTGTGTTCCCATGGGGCTTCGTAAATTGCAGACTGGAAGGACACTCCTCAAGCATCCAGAATCACCAAGACTAGCTTCCCCCTGGAGCCACTTATGTCCAAGGGAAGCTGTGGATGGGAAATGCACTGTGAGGGCAACGCTCCTAGGCTGGCAAACTCCCCAGTTGTTTCCAGTCCTGCCACACTTGCCACCTGCTTTTCTCCACGTCTAAACCGGTCTAAGCTTTCAGAGCTGAAACATCCACCTCTGTGTTCTCTAATATGCAAAGCAGATCACGCTTACTTCAGCATTTCCTAGCTCTGGATAATTTCTGCTTTAGCTTAACTGAGACTAATATTCATCAGACTAATTCCTGAATTATAGATGTGACCAATGTAACGTCTGTGTAATTACACCAAAAATTAATTGGGATTTTATATTTAAATATTTATGCGAATAGAGTATCCGCTCCCTTCACTTCAATATTTTCTCCTCTCACTTAAAAATACAAGATTGGAGTCTGAAAACAGCCTGAGTGCCATTGTTCTGTAGTACGGTATCAATTACACTTAGCCCCCACGGAGAGGAAATCAGCCAGTGTAGGGGGTGCTTTTTCCAAATTAGACTTCTTGGAATACAGAAAATGGAAAATTACATGAAAATCCATTATTTCAAACATCTGCCTGCATTAGAAAGCCTCCACCACAGTCACGGGATGTGTCATAATTAAACGCTTGAAAATAACGTCTTGGAACAGAGATGTTATACTCAGTCATGCATAGCAGCTCCGAGGAGGCTTTCCCCTCAGAGGCTTAACTTTGCATTAGATTATTATATCCTGAAGGAAACAGGATCCACTATGAATCTAAAAGGGAATTAAAACCTTTGAGCACCCGAGGAGTTTTTTTTAATGGAGATGGAGGTAACTACTCCCTAAACAGCCAGGTTCTGAGCCCTGAGCTTGGTTGGGGGGTTTCTGTAGTCATTCTTAAGTCACACGCCAACAAAATGCTTTATGGTCACCTGAATATTGGAACAAAGAGGAGCTACAGTCATGGAGTCTGACATTGCTCAGCCCCTCCTGAGCTAAACTTTCCTCTGTGTGAAGAGCAAGATCATGTCTTCCCTCGTGTACCCCCACCCAATCCTCCAGGGCTGGCTGCAGGCAGCCACAAGACCTAGGCCTAAGCCAGAGGCAAAGGAGTCGGCAGGAGCCAGGTGAGACTGTCGTTACAACAGTGACTTCTTGACGCTGCAGCTTACGGTTTTTATGGATGGATACTGGCTAAATGTTTGGGCAGAACAGCACCACCTATTTAAAACAACACTTCTGTGAGCGATGGGAATATAGCATCGCGACTGTACAGCAACATGCTTAAACGAGACACGGAAGGTTCCCTGTTCCAGAGATATTGGCTATGGCAGGAAAAAGGAATCTGCTTGTCCGTCAGCCCTGCGGTGTTAAAATGCATGGAAGTCCAATAAGCAGCTTCACGAGCCATCAACAGTGTCCGGCTGGAGAAGCTCCAGCTCTTGCAGTCCTGTACAAAACGCCACCAGCCTCTGAAGTGTGCCTACCAGAAAACAACGCAGAGACACGAGGCTGTGAATGCAGAACACTATTTGTACACAATCAAGTTAGGTAATGGCGCGAAAAATTGCTCTATAAATCAATCAGTCCCCTGTACTTGTTTCATTAAGGGATAATGCAACTCTGATATCATTTCCAAAAAGTTGGCCAGGCTCCCCCTGTTTGATTCCCATCCAATTTTTTTAGCAGAACTCAGCATTTTAGAAACAAAGGGAATACAAAAACTCCAGCGCAGATGTACATTTCCATGATGGCTAATGCAGAGCAGCAAGGTTGCAGTACATTAGTCACTGCGGCAGGCAGCCTTCCTGGGGTATTAGCTGAGCTCTGAAGAAAAGCTGTGTTTGTTCCAAACACCTATACCAGCCTTTGCACAGCATTTAAACAGTCCAAAGTGAGTGTGAGAGCTGTCATTGAGTCAGGGTATCGCTGGCCTCTCCCCACACACAGAGTTTTGCAGCTCCAAGTGACAGTAACACCCAGTGAGCAGACCTGAGGTCAATTTTTCTCTCCTCTTGCCATCTTGATTTCTACAAGTTTATCGAAAAGCTGTGTACAGAAAGAGAATGACAGTCTGCTTGGTTCACAGCAACAGCCCATTCCTGATTCACCCCCTGCACTGACCCACAACTCTAACAGAAGGTGCTGGGCTCTCTGTCCACATTTGGTTCTGCCAGGTCACCGGGGATCTTGACCACATCTGTGTCTTGTCATATCCAAGATCACTTCGCTTTCGAGCTCTCTATCATCGGCTTGCATCAAGCTTCAAAGGGTGCATGTGACATTTCACACACATGATCCTTAGCCACCTGATACGTTCAGAATAAACACAGCCTCAAGCGAACCAGCTCCCCTCCAAATCCTGCTCGTTGTTGATGTAAACTAAAATCCATCCAGCTATTATCCCAGCGGTTCTTCTCTAAAGGGTAAGCCACAGTGTCTGCTCCCAAGTGTTCAAAAGCTCTACTGATAGAGAATGGATCATTTCCATTTCAGCCCGTGTGGGGATGAGAAATCATGCAAACGAGCACTTGACATGAAGACGCTTTTAGTGCTGCACACGCCAACCGTTGTGGAGCAATTTTCGGAACTGTTGCCATGCCATTTTGCAAGTTAAGGTAATAAGTCAGGCAAATGCATGTTTTTAAACACCACTTTCTTGGTGGAATCATATTTCCACACTATTATCCATCTTTTATGTCAGTATTCTTAATCCATTTCTACAACAGTTTTGCATATTATTCTCCTACATTTATTCACTTGCATTAGAGTCCCAGAGCACTGGACCAGGCTGCCCAGGGGGGTTGTGGAGTCTCCTTCTCTGGAGAAGTTTCAGACCTGCCTGGATCTGTTCCTGTGCAACTGGATCTAGGGGATCCTGCTCTGACAGGGGGATTGGACTGGCTGATCTTTTGAAGTCCCTTCCCATCCCTAAGGATTCTATGATTCATTGCTGCAATACATTTCTTCCCCTCTCAACATCGTGACAGACTTTGTCTTTGTTGATCTGCCGATCTGGACATAGCTGCTTCATTAAAGAGGCTTCTTCTCTAGAGCTTCTCTTTTTTTTCTTGTTTCATCCCATGAAAAACTACATTCCACTTAGTTCTGGGGTAGGTAAATCTCATCTCAGAAAAGAGTTCTCCTGGTAGCAGACAGGTTACACAAGAGTTAACAAGGTCCCCCCTCTTTGTCAGTCTCCTGACCTGACTGGCATTGCACTCCATGTATAAAGCTGCCTCTATTTATCAGAGGCCCATCTCCTACAGCTAAGGAACAGTGTCGTTTGTGTTTCATGTGCTCATTCGTGGGCCAGACGTGAGAGTCTGGGTTCCGTGCCTGCACTGCCTGGTTCACATGGCACTCTCAGACTTACAACCTACCCTGTGAATATGTGAAGTAACTTACACCACTGACCACCACCCCTCCCCTGCCAGTCTTCAGGCTCCGACTCACTAGGATAAAGCAAGAGGAAATGGTCTCAGTTGTGCTAGGGGAGGTTTGGACTGGGCATTACTAGAGCTACAGTGAATTACGCCTCAGACTAGCTAGACAGGAGAAGTTTGGTGTCGACGTGGCTTACAGGTAAATATGCCAAAAGAAGCACAGAACGTAGGTAATGAAAGGGTAAAAGGAGAGGAAGAGTGGAGCTGTAAGTCTGCTGCGTAATGGCAAGATCACATTTTCTTTAGACCTTATTCGAGCCAAAAACTTGTGTCTTTCCTTATGGGAGGAGCACCATGCTTTCTCCCAGTACATCTGTAATCCAATCACCCATTTGGATAATTAAGGTGCTGCCCTGTGTTTAGGCAGAAGCAGCTGGAGTGGGGATTAGATTGGTTCAAAGCAGAACAGGGACAGGCTGTAATTATTCCAGTCCTCTGAGCTCAGACTTTCACTTTCCATGGGCAGCTGCGGGATAGCTAGGCAGACACTCTCTGCCATTAACAGGCAGATAAGTTTTTTCCTTCTCCAAAATCAGATTGATCCTTGATTGACGAGCATCCAAACCCTGCTGTACACACTAGCTCTGTCAGAGAAAGCACTGAAGCTGACTGATGAAATAAAGGTAGCGGCAGCATGTGCAACCCAGACAAATAATTAAATATGCTTATTTCCAGCCAGGCCATCTTGGCCCAGGCTGAAGCTGTGAGCACCCAGAGAGGACGGACAGCATAGATGACAGATTAGTAAGGAAAGAAGAAATCCCGCGGCTCTACCATTGCCATTCAAATACCTTTCCAAGGCAATCTTTAATTGAGAAGACAATGGATTGATCTTGTAGACTAACGAACGGTATACAGGGTTCAAAATATTTCATGAAGAGAAGGAATAGCTTAAGAGCTGAGCTGCACCCTAAAAAGAAGGGGTAAAATCATACCAGGATCAAAAGCAACTGACTCTGCAGAAAGAGCTTCAGAATGGGGCTAAAAGAGTAATTGAAAGTATTAATTTCCTTTTATAGCTCAACAGCCAGAGTCCACACGAACAAGATAGGCGCAGGCTCTAACAGTCAGAGAAGGAGGTGCCGAGTTTGTGACTGAGGTCAGTGTGGCAGCCTCTTCGGCTAACCGTTGTTCAAAACGTGACCGGCACGGCACAGAGCAGAACAACCGTGCTTTGCAAACGCCAGAAACGCGCGTAACCAGATCGGCGCTTTAGAAACACCGGGGGAAATTCTGACTGCGTGGGAATGACAGAGAGCTGGGGGAATCGCGCTATCAGCCAGCAGATGAAATCACCCAGACAGAGCTTGCAAATGGGTGAGGTAAAACCAGATTATGAGGGAGGGAGCAAGTAACACGAGGGGAGAAGACTGGATGACCAGAACGCTGGAGTTCGGTGGAGGCAACAGGGCCTTTTGAAGTAAACTGGAGTATGAGATATGGAAAAAATTAGCCCTTGGATCCTGCCAGAGCCCTTCAGAAGGGAATGAGAAAGCAGATCAGGAAATACTTTTGCAGATGAAGGAAGTCTGTAGCAAACATGGTGTTTTCATCGTGTCAGAAGCTACATTGCCTAGACATTTCCTAGGGAAGTATTAGAGGGAAGAAGTAGGCAGGAGACACAGCAGTGAAAGTAATGCAAGACTGCTTCCCAAGCAGAAAAAGGGTACTGTGGATACAGTGACCAGGAATTAAAGAGAAGAGCAGTAAAGCAGCCACTGCAATGCCCAGGCTGGACTGCCAGCGTGACTGTAAAACGGTAAGTAGCAACTGCACTTTAGTAAAATCAGATCCCAGGCGGGTATTAATAAACTAAAAGCAGCCTGAAAGGATTCAGCTCTGCCAAGGAGGTTCGGAAGCACATCCAAGGTGCATTTAAGAAGGAGACTTTCAAAATACAAGCAATACATCAGGAATGAAGGCAGAACAAACACCGCAGCGTCTGCTCCCATTCACGGAACAAGGATACAAGGATTTTGTGGCCAGTAGTGACAGCTTCTAACAGCCTACACAACCAATGTGTTTGTCCACATCTATTGTGATTCCCCTGCTGAAAGGAAAACCAGAGGGGACTGGAGTCAAAGAGAGAGACTGGCTGTGAAGGGGGAAATGACAAATGTCCGAGTGCATCCCTCTCATGCTTCTGGGGAGAAGAGGTTCACAAAGAGCTCGTGTGCCACACACAGAACCTGAGTGAGACTGCACTACGCATTACAAGTGAGCACTCACACCAGGTGTGAGCAAACTGCCTTCAAAATCAGATCCTGTCTAAGGGAGGTGGAACTCAGTTCTCATGGGAAACTACTTATTTATGAGCAGCCAGGTAGTCTGAGGTAGAGAGCTCATACCTTCTCATTCTGAAGACGGTACAGCCATATGAATGATGCAGCGTTTGCTCTTTGCTTAGTGTTCACTCAGGATGGTAAGTAATAGTCTGAGGAGGGTCAGGACGATGTTTCACTGCATGGAGCGATTTCAACCCGAGATGTTTCTACTGCTTGGCATCAAGCACCCTTCTTTCTTCTCTGGAAACAAGAAAATGAGTTTGAGTTGTGATTCTAACTCCATGGAGAAATATGTAGCTGTGCATTGGTCATGCTCCTCACCTTTCCAGTAAAGCCTTCCTTCTCCACCTTTGTCACTGGCTCCACAGGGCTCTTGAACCTCAGCCTTTGCTCACAGATTGACTTCTACAACAAATGTATTACAAATTCCAGAGGAACTAGGTCTGTTTAAAAATCATCTGTGGTATATGAATGCAATATATACAAACCTCTCTGGTTTCACATTGTCCCAGATTACTTCTCTCAGTATCAGCACAAAGTGGTAAAATAGACGGCAGTTATTCCCTCCCTCCTGCCTGTCATCACCTTTCTGTGAGGAAACTACGTTTTTGCCATTTTTATAGAATTTTCAGAGCCAACACAGCTCTGCTGATCAGCTCAGCCAAATCACTTTGCACTCCTGTCTAGACACAGGACTAGATGCTGTCTGAGGCAGCCATTCCTAAAGCCACAAGGGATCCAGGGGAGACCTCATGGAGCTATCTAGTAGAGTAGTGGACAGATATTCTGAAGACTTCCCCTGTGCAAGGAATACGCTTCTCCCCCAAGAATACAGAGAGGGCTTCCTGGGGTAAAATTCCCCTTTAAGACTGCAAGCTTTGTGAAACAACTTGGTTAATGTAAGTTTAAAAGCTCAAGAATACTCACACGTGCAAGTAACAAAAGTCACGGTGAACATTTAATAAACAGCGATCTTAATCGTAGCTCTAGGAACTGAGACCAGGTATCTGAAAACTCCTCATCATGTCCTCATCTGCTCCTACTAACTGGCTGGTACAGCTCACTTGGTAGCTGTTCTCACGTTTGTCAAGGCGTAGGGCCAGAATGGCCACTAGACAATTGCTAGATGCTCTGTATTAACCCTTCTCCCTTCCCAAAGGAGAAGAAAAAAGGAATAAGGTAGGGAGGCTTACAGACTGGAAAAGAAAACTAAAGCTCCTGTAACGACAGTACTAACAATGAAATGCAATGCATACAAAACAAACATCGAACACCCCTCCCGCGCCCAGTGTCACCAGTGATGCTGTGGGCATGTGCTGGGGAAGTTCTAGACTAGATACAACGGCAGAATTGGGACCTGGATCCTGGAGCTGGATTCAGGAATGCCTGCATTGGGACCAAAGGCAGAACAGACAGATTCCTTCTTGGATGCAGGTCACCAAAGAAGAGAGCTCTATCCTTGTGATCCCTCAGCGTTATACTAAATATGACATCTATGCGATGGACACCTTGTCGGTCAGTGTGGCCTCACCCCTCTCCTATCTGTTCCTGCCCACAAGTGTAGTCTCTCATTCACTGAACCCACAACCTGGGACACAAGATTTAGCAGCAGCTTTAGCATTCACTGGGTCAAGTAGCCCTCCTTCATCCCACCCCCTGGTAGTAACAGTAAACATCCAGTGCCATCACTTGTAGAAGCAGACAGTGTCTAGAAGAGCATACCATTAACTCCAGACAGTGCAGTCCTTAGAAGAGACCGAGCTGAAAGGTCAGATCACTGAACAGCATTCGCTCTGTTCTAATTCAAACCAGGAGGCCAGCATTTTCCAGTCAAAATCTGCTACACTTTTTGGTTTCCCAAGCAGTTTCCAAAGCTCTAGAGCTGATCACTGGGTTGAATGCTAAGTACTATGCAGATTCTATACAGATACTCCGGAATACAATGGGGAAAGGAGTACACAGTTCCTTTCCTTTAAGGAAAAAACATCTTGGGGAAAAAGAAAAAGATACAGGAAATCTCTCTCAACCGTAATGATCCTACGAGTCTATGGATCCGTGATTCTGCGATACACAGATTAACAACGTGGGTACCACATGAATTGCTAGATCAGCAGGGGGAGAGGTGGGACCTCAACGATCTGTCCAGGTCCCTTCCAACCCATAACAGCCCTTGAAGGGGGCTGTGTGTAAAGCTATGGTGTGAAGTGTGGGCTCATGTACTCTTTCTGGTATCACTCTTTACACAGGAAAAACCCCAGGCTTCCTCTTCTTGGAACAAGTTAAGAAAGAGCAGTATCAGCAGTTGTCTCATACTGAGGTGGATGGAGCTACTGTTGTTTAACGTCCAAAAGCCCAGTGCTCTAAGGATTAAAGCAGACGTTTAACATTTTGGGTGTTCCTTGACATTCGTGGACTAGTGCTATAGGGTCTGTCTCACAGCTGCTTTCCTCTGGGTTTCTGGTTATCCCACACATTTCTTTCACTCACTACAGACTCACTCTCATATTCAACAGACGGGTAGTAGCAAGCACTGGTCCCTGCTGCATGATTATCAAGACAGGAGCGGGCTAAGGAACACTGAATGGACACTGCGGAGCTCCGTATTGATGGCAACACAATCTAGCTCAAAATACTTGAGTGGTTTCTGTGCGGGGGAAGCGGTTGCTCCCTGTCTCAGGCATGTTTCAGTGTTAATCCAAAGTGTGAGGAAAGACAAAACCCCATGACTTTCAGGCTGGTTTTTCAGGATCTGAGTAACTCGTCACGTCCTCTGTGTCACTTACAAGATGATGTAGTTACTCACCCACGTTCCTCCAACAGCGAGAGGAACATGGCAAAAAGGTTGGAAAATAATCCCTATGGATTTTGTCAGGGACAGTTGGCTGGTCTTACACCTGAAAACCATGAACTCTCAAAATACAGTCTCTTTAACAGCTCTGGTCAAGAAGCATGAGCAAGTGACGCAGGCACTCCCCAAGCTCTGAGCTCCAGAGCTGTTGGCACTGTCCGAATCGCAGCACCATGCTGCAGTCTGCCCGGGGAGACCTGTTCCACCATGAGGACCCTGCTTCAGTTACAGAACTCTACAACATCTGCAGGGAAGCACACGAGGACATCAGAGCCTTAATTATTCCCGACCACTGGAGCACATTTATATTCTCAAGTCAAACCGAACCACATTTTCCGCTTATATTTAAGTGTGGAAATTAATCGTTTTGGAATGTAATTAACCATATAATGCTTGGGGAAAGTATAACAACATCAGAAGCACCACATCTTCAGCCTGTGCTTTGTTTTGTACATGCCAGATAACGCATAATGAAGCATTTTACATCTTATTACAACTTTATTGCACTCACCACCCCCTACAAAAAAAGACTGCCCAGCTGAGGCAGTGTGGACAGGGTGATTGGGCAGGGAGGTGGATCCTGAACTGGCTGCAGGACAGAAGCCAGAGAGTAGTGGTCAATGGGACAGAGTCCAGTTGGAGGCCTGGATCTAATGGGGTCCCCCAAGGATGGGTTCTGGGACCAGTCCTCTTCAATCTATTCATTAATGATTTGGATGAGGGATCAGGGGGCACTGCCAGGACGTCTGCTGGTGACACAAAGCTAGGTGGTGTTCCTGACACCCCAGCAGACTGTGCTGCCATTCAGAGAGACCTGGACAGGCTGGAGAGCTGGGCAGAGAGAAATGGAGTGAGGGACAACAAGGGTCAGGGGAGAGTCTGGCATCTGGGCAAGAACAACCCCAGGGACCAGGAGAGGGTGGGGACTGACCTGTTGGAGAGCAGTGGAGGACAAAGGGACCTGGAGGTCCTAGTGGACAGCAGGATGACTCTGAGCCAGCAATGTGTTCTTGTGGCCACGAGGGTGACTTGGTCTAGGTGATCCTTCTGTGGCAGGGGGATTTGGCTAGATGATCTTTCAAGGTCCCTTCCAATCCCTACTGATTCTATGATTCTTTTCCTGTGTGTGGTTGCAACCATTCCCCACCCTTTCAAACGAGTGCAGTGTCTCAGCCCTGATCTGCCTCTAGCTGTGCTCAAATACAGCACCTCGGACACAGGGGAAGGAGAATGTCAATACATTGAAAAAGTAAGTAATTACATGTTTCATGTATACATGCATATATAGAGAGAGACATACGTGCTAGGGAGCCTCGTGGTCCATGTGCCACCAGTGGTGCTCAGCCACGTCTTGCCAAACTCTCTGTCTGGAGAGGTTGTGCACAAAGACCTGAAATAACAAAACATGAAGTGACAAAGCGTCATGCCCTGTAAGGGGTTCCTGGCAGCCAAGCACTTATTGTCAGAGATCCTGAGTCTGCCCAACAGCCAAACACACTTCAGACCCAAAATCTTACAGAAAACTAAAAGCAGCGACTCTTCAGTACTCAACTGCACTGAAGACGGCGCAAAGTATATCAAAACCTGCCAGAAGGGGAGACTTGATAAACGCCTGCGCGGGGCTGGTTAAGTTCCCGTAAAGTTCCACCTACTTCTTGTTAGGAAGTATTGTTTTTTATTCGGATCTCTCTCCCTGTTTTTTTTTTACTCTTCAGCTGCATGGAAATAAATCATGTTATTACTGAAAGTGAAAACAAGGTTTATCTCACCGGGGTGTAATAAATCTTAGTTAAAATACGGATTTGTTTTTCTAATGTAATGATCCTATGTTTGAAAAATGTTAAGGTTGTGACAAAAACCAACAAAAGCCAGGAAATCCAGAGTTCAGGTTGACTCGTGTCCAGAAAGCACCTCATTAAGCCCGGTTACTTTATCCCACACGGAATCCCGCGGTTTCCAAAGACATGTGCGATTGTTCCGAGTAAAAGGGCACACGAAGGACAGAATCGGTGGATGGCCCTGCAGTCTACACAAGACGGTTCCATCTGATTTAACCAGTGAATTACTCTGTTCAGGGTAATCTGGCACAAGAGAAAGCCCGAAAGGAAGAACAGTGCCTCGCGTTAGGTTTTGCTGCCAGGTGCACAAGGGGAGCGCCAGCCTCCCCACCACTGTGTCCCGATGCTGGTCAACAGTTAGAAAATCAGCACCAGAGCCGTGGGCATGCTCTGTGCTGAAGGAGCTTCTTGAAGACACACTAAGGGTCCTCAGAATTATCCCTCATAGCAAGGTCTCTTTTTGTGGGAAAGAAATCAGGAAGACATAACACATTCTTGTCCTGTGGTCTCCTTCCACGCACCACGTGCTAAACATCCATACGCGCACGCGCACACGCACACCATTTGGGGGCTCTTTTCTTTCCTTCTCAGAAGTTAAATTGTGAAAAGCCAAGTCAGCTTGTCTCTGGTATGAAACCACTTGGCTACTACACAGCAGCTCTGCAGTCTGGGGGCACAGTCCAGTACACAAGCTCAGCAGGGGAGAGGGGAGGTTTATCGGGCGAAGGGGCAGGATCCAAGAGCTTTGTTTTCCAGACCTTATTTACCTCACTGCGTGCAGCGTCTGCGGAGCCTAAAGCTTGGAAGGTGTGCAGCGGTCTGCAGACACCCCAGTAGCCAGCAAAAGGGATTGTCCCAGAGTCCTCCCAACGGAAGGACTATCGAGTGTTGGCTGATGCTGCCATGGGAAGAGGGGCTGTGGGGTCACGGGCCAGAGTGACAGCCACAGCATGGAAGCCAAGAGGAGCTTTTCCTTCTTTATGGAAACACAAGGCTTACTGGTCTGAGCCTGAACAGGCAGGGTGGAAGTGAACCTCCGTATGCTGATCTGGAGCATGAGCCCCTTCTGGCAGTTCATCCCTCGAGGGCAAGACTGCTGGGATACCATCTCAGCTGCCAGAGGCAATGAAAGTGTTGGAGGCATGCCCTGGCCTGGTGAAGGCGGCAGCAGGGGGAGGCAGGGCATGTTGTTGGCAGGAGTTGCACAGGAGGAGGAACCCTCTGTCCCATCCATATGGCAGTGAACGGAAGAAACAGTCCTGTGTTGTCAACAGGAAAGGTAACGCTCGCACCATAAATGCTCCTGGCTAACAGTGACCTTCCAGCAGAGAGAAGCAGAGGGCTTTGAAGAGGATGTTTGGTGAAAGAAACAAAATAAAATATACAAGGGTAAATATTTTTGTTGTGAGAACTCTGGAAACCCCAGCCACCACTGACAAACCTGGGAGCACTGCAGTGCTTCGCCTTCCACTGAACCCTGTGTGGATCCTGTGTGCTTGAGGCTGGACTTAGAGGGGCTTATCACAATAACGAAGGGATTCAAGCATAATGCTTGAATTAAAGAACTGCACTCTGATCGAGATCCGTTAAGCTGCCTCCAGCCAGGAGCCCCACAATGGAATTACCAAAAATCATCACGGACTTCCAAAATTTGGATCTTTTTTCCCATCTTTTCCATTTCCTGCTAGAGCTCTGACCTCTGGTCCTTTCACATTCAAGAAAGAGCTCCGAGAGTATCTCGGACTTGTCTCCTTAGACTAAACTTTTCCTGCTTTTTAGATGCAGTGACCTGGTCCTTTGATCTTGCTTAGGCTTCACTGAGGTCTGGAAGCAAATGAGATTCCCAAGGGGGCTGCACCCACACTACAGCTACACAGCAAGCCAGGACAAACCCCCATATGAGGCAGATCCAGAAATCACTCATGATGATGCTGTTCTGCCAAGGGTACCAACCGCGCCAGGGAGCATGTTAATATTTAAACAACCCACTGGACTGCAAGAAAGTGCCTCTGTTAGCAAGGAGTATAGACACAGCCTTAGACACCAATGCAGGGTAGCGTTTCAGTGCTTGGTTGTCAACGTACACTTTTCTATTCAAGGTAAACATCTAACACTCTAACTACCCTGAAGACTGAAGCCTGAAGACTGAAGCAAAGGGCACTTTCAAAGCTGTGTGACATGTGAGTCACATAAATTCACTTGTAGTCACCTAGCGTCCTCGTCGTCTGATGTGCCATCTCCCCCAGCTTTCCGAAGGGTTTCTTCATATAGGTACTCCTGTTCACCCTCGCTCACTATCAGACAGCTCGTCCCTGTGAGGGTCACCATCAGCAATAACAATCTGATGTTTGTTTCAGAGACAAAACAGTGAAGCACAACCTAACTTCAGGCGCATGGACTCTAATACCTTGGCTGGAGTTGTCTGTCTCTCAAGCTCTTCACAATAACATCCCTTCAGCCTGCTGAACCAGCAGGCTGGAAAATACTCCTCGTTCATGTCAGCGCCAAAAAGCTGATTGTTTCGTAGGAACTTCTGTGCTAATTACAGCCACGTTCAGGGTTTATGAGGTTTAAACTCTAACGACCTCTACAAAAGGCCCCGTTGTAACAGAAGACTAAGAGCATAATCTCACTGGTTAGAAAGGAACTAGAAGAGGGTTTGCAAGCAGGAGCAATTAGCAGACTTTGAAGTCATGAACACGTCTTTGTCCTTTCAATAGGATCTCAAATCCTGTCATAGCTGACTGAAGCAGCGTGTCTAGAGGAAAGGGAAACACTGCTCGCTTAAAACACTGGGAAAAACAAAGCCTTCCAGTTCTTGCAGGTATGTGAATACATGCCTTCCTCCGGCAGTTTCAGTTCAACAGGGACACCCCTCCTTTACCTACACAGTTGTATAGATGCCCGTGCTCTGAGGCGGCTCTCTGCCTCAAGAGTGGATGCCTTCTGATGATGGATGAAGCTATTAATTACGTGGTTCATTGCGTTGAAGTTCTCCGGACCCTCTGGGGGAAGCTATTCTAGATGTGTACCAGAGGTATTATTTCAGGGCAGCAACTCTGCCAAATGTTAAACTGAGACTGAAGTCTTACAGCTGAGTTGTTAACCTCTGGAAACAGCAGTTTAAACTGTAAATGCTGACCTAAACTTGCCGATCCTCTGGGGAACCAGAGGCAATAATGACAAATTATGCAGCTTTACCTCCGCTGCAAAGGCAAAACAAACAATTTCAGCTCTGGTTTACCCTCTTTTTCTCCAGTTAATTAAGACAAGCTCGTCAGCAAATAACAACTCTCCTGCTTAGTAAGCAGTATTTCAGCATTCTCCGTTGAGAAGGAACCTCAGGAAGGCAGGTTTGTAAGTAGCAAAGAATCCTTCTTCAGCCTTCTCTGTGTCCTATTGGAAGAAACAGCAAAAGCACGAGGTAAACACCAGCCAGCCAGCAGGTCCCAACACAGAAAATCATGGGAACAAGCAAGCTGAGGAAAAGGTTATTAGGTTGAAAGGTGACAGAAAAATGACTACTGCAGCACTGCCGTCTTTATCGTTACCCTTGAAGGAGAAGAAACAAGGGAGATAATCCTCTGCAGTTACACAGACGGCTGTAAGGGAGAGAAAGAGAGGCTGCCTCCTTTCAGCAGGCAGGAAGACTCTTTGTAGGGGTGAGTGCAAAAGCAACTGCGGCAGAAATGGAACCCGTGGCGTTGCTCCTTTTCTCTATCACAGAATTGTGGGTTTAGTCTTGTGACAACTTTTGAAACCCTGATCATCTCAATTATCTTAATTTGTACACAAAGATTTAATCAGTCAGCAGGATGGACGGTGCCAGACTGCTTTCATTTGTGCCCAGTGGCAGGCAAGGGGGCAGTGGGTACAAGCCATAACAAGAGGTTTCATTTAGAAATGGGGAAAATATTCTTTACAGTGTGAGTCCCAAAGCCCTGGAACAGAGATTGCCCCTTCTCTGGATATATTCAAACCCTGCCCGGATGCAGCCCTGTGCCATGTGCTCTAGGCCGTCCTGATTTGGCAGAGGGGCTTAGACTTTACGATCTCTTGAGGTCCCTTCCAGTTGCGATGACTCTGTGATTCCATGGCAAAATGTAGAAAGGAGTTTAAAGTGAATTAAATTGCTACGCTGCTTCTAGTTTTATTGATCTCTATTATCATTACCTGGGAACGTAAATGGTAGCAATAGCTTCAATACTAGTAACAATAAAACCTCATTATCTGAGGTGACATCGCTCCTATTTGCCAACACAATCTACTCCCAACCGTTTCTTCACCCTGCCAATATCTCTACGTTATCACCTCTGCTAAGACAGGAGACCAGAAATAGATTTTCCAATCATAATTCAGATATAAACCTGCGCTATTGCAGTGAGACACTTTAAATCCCAGTGGGTGGGAAGATGGAGAACCCCGAAATAGTCACTGTATTCAGGCAGATTATTACCTCCATTAATCAGTCTTAAGGTCAGCAAGATTTTGGTTAAAAAAAACTGTACACAAGGAAAGTTAAGGTAAGCACCGGCTAAAGGGACGGAAGGCCTTTGATGTTCAAGAAACAGTTGTTGCTGCTGCTTTTATTTGGGGGTTTTCATTCGTGGCAGAGCAAAGCTTTTAGCGATTTGAATCCAGCGGCTCACCGCAGCTGCTCAGGAGGTGGAGCGTTAAGGTGAAGCACGTGGGTAAAGTAGGGAAGATTGTTGAGCAGGTCCAACCTGGGCAAAGCCAGTGTGTGTTTCCCATTTTCTGTGGGGGGAGCCAGCCGTGTCAGAGCTACAGTACGTGAAACGCGCCAAAGCCTGTGAAACCCTCAGGAGCTGCTCCAGCCTCCTAAGGATTTCTGATCAGGAAGATCTGACTTCTTGCTGCCCAGTTCTTCCCGTGGTTTCCCACAGGAGAATTCATTCATTTACCAGAGAAAACTCCGAAAGGCCACGAATTGCACTGACAGAGGGAGTAACACCTTCACTAGCCACTGCCATCACAAAGCAATACTTCACTTTGAAAGAGGCCCTGCTGCTCCCGGCTGCCTGCAGAGAAAGGAAAGGGGAACCCCCTTTGCAGAAACTCTCAGAAAAGACACAGAACCCTACAAATACTTCTAACCATCCAGAGGCACATGTGCCCGGGCTGTCCTCATATCCCAAGCGTGTCTAGTGCTCTGACTCTTAGTAGCAGCTAAGCTCAAGAGCTCAAGAAGATGCTCAGCCCCGAAGGTGAAAGCGTTCCCGGTGCTGTAAGGAAGCTGGAGGGAACGCCTTTTCTCACCCACCTTACGCAAGCCAAAACCGTGATCCTGCAGATCGATGTGTTGTGCCATCACACTGCAGCATCGCCCGACTCATCAGGCAGCCCGGTCCTGTTGCTGGAGACGTCAAAGCCACCAGTGAGCTGCAACACCCGCCTGTCGTGCTGTGTAATGCTCTGGTAAGAGAGGAGAGCGCATTCGGAATCAGATGCTTTCCCTTCCGCACCTCAGCATTTTCAGCTGGGAGCTGAGCACTTCAGGTCATACTCCTTGCCCACTGAGGTGAGGTATTTACTCATTTAGAAGGTGCTATCAAAAACAGCAAGAAAGAGGAAAGTCAGCGAAATAGCGAGACCTTTCCTGCCACAGAAATCTCTAAGGCTTTAAGCTAGAAAAAATTCCTCTCCGCTTAATCTTGAAGGGGTTGGTAAAGGCAAACAGATTTCTACGATGGAAGAGATTGCATTAACCTGCCATCCTGTAACTTACCGAGATGCTTGCTTTATTTGACATTGTTCTCTTTACAAAGCCACAGCAGTTTTTGTCTGCTAGCTATTGGGGAAGACAGGGCACCAAACAGAAACGTCCTCACAGCATTTTCATCTGACAGACTGGAATTAGACTGTAGGTGCAACACAACTCAGGGTCCTACCTTAATTTCTCCTCAGCACAGATAAGCCACATGAAGGATGGCTGCTCTGTGTTCTTCAAACAGATGTAATAAATTAAACCCATCACTGACCACTTATTTTAATCAAGCAGCGCAAGATGAAGCTGGAATGATCTGTACACATCATCAGGTGTAAAAGGCCAGGCTTTGCACAAGCGTCGTTTATTACGGCTTAATAACTTCCCATGACAAATCAGAGGTTAAGTTCTGATCTCAAGCATAGCAATATAATTAACTAGTTTATACTTCGGGACGGTAAGCATGGCAGATGTAAATAGTTGCTGAACTATTTCTTGGACCAAATTACTCTAATGGCCATTAATCTGATTTGCCGTGAATAATTATTCTCACCCAACTCCGCTTGGCTTTCAGTCAGGACAATGCTTACGCGCTTTCCCAAGGAGGAGGATGAGACTTCAGAAATGGTACGGATTAAAGAGAGCTCTTTCTGAAACGGTCAGAGCCGGCTGCGTCAGAGCCACATGCCTACAATTTTCAGACTGACTCTGCTTGGATGGCTCAGCACACGAGCTTGCCAAGGGAAGCACAAGCCTTCTGCCAGGATGAGATTACCTAGAGATTTTAAAGACTCATTAATTCCTCAACTTCATGCACCTGACCGTGCAAGTGTTGGGACTGGGTCTCCCCCTGGGGTAGAAGGCTGTACCAGGAACTCACCTGCAGGGTGACTGAAGTGCAGCGCCCTGCAGATGAGTCTGGGCTCTGCACGTCCTCCCCTCAGCAATTCTGCGCACAGTAGTCTGTGGCAGAGTCTCTCAGCTGAGACCCTGGACCCGAGTGCCCTCTTTTTCCCTTTGGTGCACCTAAACGGCCGTTACTTGAGTGTTTGCAGCCACAAAGCACTGTTTCGAAGTCTCGTGCCTGGCTAGAGGGGGTGGCGTGAGTGCTTTGAACCGATAGCTACAGGACCTATAAAAAAGGAACAAGACTTTACACCTCGGGTGAAATACAGTAAGAGAAGGATCTGCCTCACAGTATCACAGTCTCACAGTGATGATGAGGCTGGAAAAGGCCTTAAAGATCATCCAGCCCAACCTAAAACCAGCCCAGTAACCCTAAACATCTGACATCTCTAGACACTTCCTGAGAACTTGACCTGCTTTTCTAATACAAGTTTATCTTACAGTACACACGCGTGTTCATGACGGCTTGCTCCACAAGCATGATCATTTTAACACCTACATATTTGTCACTGAAGCCCTCCCCCAGACCAGCAGAGCCTTTTCCCAGATCTCAGAGACCAAAGTTGAACGTTTCGATATGGCTGGAAAAACGTACAGCTCATGATGGGTTTGAGGGACTTCCCATTCACAGATGCCACATTAACACATTCCAGGATGTCTCTGGGAGCCTGACACGCAGCAAGGATGTGACAGCTTTTCTTCGTGGATGCTCAGTCCCGGAGCATGCTCGGTGACTGCCGTCATAGCTGGGCCCATGGTGTGCAGTAGACTATTTTGCATGTGTCACTAACACATACTCATGCCTACATATGTGCAGAAGCCAAGACTGCAGAGAAGGCCAGATGACTCAACTCTAGTGCTTCTCATTTTTTGCCAGCTAGGATGTGCACAGGGACCGGCAAAGCGTTGTAGGACTGTTGTCATCATCCTCCACCTCCTCTCTTTCTCACAGTCTCAACTTTTTTCTCCTATATATAATTCACATCAGGTAGTTTGTTGAGTCCTTCCTCTTTTTCCAGTTGTGTTGTTCATTCCATCCTCAAGTTACTCGAGGACAACGTTCACACAAAACATTATTTAGGTGTCTCCTTGTGAGACAAGCCAGGTTCACCGACTGCCTGCTTGCTACAATACAGAGCTGCATATTCCTCCAAGCTTAAATAATCTGTCAAGCAAAGAACCCCAAACCCCACCCCAAAGCCATACATTGCAAGGGAGTCTCTGCTCCAGTGCCTGGAACACTTCCTCTACCTGTTGCCTTCCTCACTGACCTCAGTGCCAGCACAGTTCCTTCTCCCACATCTTCTCACTCCCCTCTGCCTGCAATTGCACACTGATGGGTTTTTACCCCTTCTGGTATGTATGTCGCCCCAGAGCTGCTGCTGTTGTCACTGACCAGCTTGGCCTTGGCCAGCAATAGATCCACCTCGAAGAAAGTTGGCAAAGGCCCCGCTGGACACAAAGGAAGATTCTAGCAGCTTCTCACAGAAGCCACCCCTGCAGTCCCCAGTGACCCAAAGCCTTGTCATGCAAACCCGATTCAGCATCCCTGACCACAAGTGGAGAGAGATCTTATTTGAAGTCTATGGAGCCCGAGTAAAATCTGAGCACTTGAATTCAAACGTCTACCCCTGCCAAAGATGAAGCTTTGAAGTCTTTCCAAACTTTGTCTTGAACTGAGCTTGATGCCTCAGGTGACAAATGACATTAAGCCAGATGGTGTAGCTGAAGAAGCTCCGCGAGTAAAACGAGAGTCCTAGAAAGGGAAGCGAATTGAAATGCTAAGGAACAAAAATGTGGAAAAGGCCCAACTACGGAAAGAACCACAGTACACTGCAGAGGCCTGAGCAGCCCTTTGAGCCACTGGTGAAACTCAAACTAGTGGCTGAGGACAGCTGAGACGATGCCACAGTGCACAGGGGCTGGACCGAAGGGAGGAGGGATGCCAATTTACTGCGGCTGGAGTACACCTGGATGTCCTCCCCAGCACTGGCCGCGATGCCCTCACCACAGAATGCCCCTACAAGCAATCACTTGGAGGAAACATTTTAATTGCACAGATTGTTTTACTCCGGCAGATGGATCGCTCGAGAGATGTGTCCACAGTGACAGCAAATTAAGAGAGCAAGAGAAGCGCAGGAGCCAGTTGTACGTTTGGAGGGTACCTATGATTCCTTCCCTTGAAAGACAGCCTAGGAGTTTGATTTCTTCACACAAAAGGCAATCACACTGCAAAATGAAGGTGAATGAGTCTCGAGTTCTGACATCCAGGTGCTGAAATACTCCCTCCTCAGTATAAAGGTGCACGGTGCCTGAAGCACAGGTTGTCGGGGCAGGTGGATCAGAAGCAAGAACCAGGACGTGGTGGTGTTTCAGACCCGAAGCTGAGCAGCAGGTGCTTCGCACTACAAACCACTGTGTTCAGCACCTTGCCATTCCTTGTTGAGGAGTGCAAAACCTGACGTTCTCTCTTTGCGCAGACCTCCCTCGGTTTCCGTTCCTGACGTAATCCTGTTACTGCAGCAAACGTGGGGCTAGAACTCACAGCACAGCAGCAGGTGCTTTCTGCAGCGCAGCAAAACCAGAATGTCACACCAGCTAGGAGGCAGAAGCAATGCAGCTGCCACAGTGTGAGCAGGTCAACATTCAACTGAAGGAACTCTCATGCTTGGGAAACAGCGAGGCTGAAGCGTTCGTGGACGCAGTCAAAACAACATACCCTGCAGCCAAGCATGAACTGACCGCTCGTTGCTGAAGAGCATTAGAATGACTGGAACCACACAGGAGGAACCAGCAGCAGGGTCTTCAATATGTGAGGGTCCATAGCAAAGCTACAAGCTTAGGTGGTCTGAGGGGATTGCAGAGCTCTATAACCAGTGTGGAGGGACATAAGCACTGTGATGAAGGATTAGGCTGGTAGGAGGAGTAACAATGGCCAGGCATGGGAACCTCACCTCTACCATCATTCTATACCCACAAGGATACCTTGACTTACCAGGTAAGTGGTACCAGCCTAGAAAGCAATAGAGCAGCTTCATCCCACTGAAGATGGTGAAAAGAACAGCTGAAAGGAGCCCATGGCACCAAACGAAGCATTTCACAGGGAATTCTGAAGAAGCCTTCTAGCTGTGCATAACGCTGCTTGGCAAAACACGAAGCAGATCTCACAATCTGTCTTTGTTAAACTACCACCATCTTCAGTGCAAGCAGGTTTACTTAGTACTCGGCCTCACAAGAAGGGCAAAAGCAGATTACTGACTCAGAAAACAAAGCTGTTAAGCTTTAAAACACAGCAAGGACATCAAAAAGGGAAAGGCAGTGTAAAAACTGCACCAGAAGCAGTACCTTCCCCAAACGCACCACCTCGCAGTCAGGAAGTGCTGCAAGGTTCTCCTTATCAGTGCCACGCTTATTGTTTATGCTGTACAGCTACATTTAAGATTGGAAAAGTTAATTAAAACTACACAGTGAACCCAGAAAAACAGCAACGTTATCTGTAAAGCGAATTCTAATAATGCATAAATTAAAATGCCATAGCAGGAGAACTGGCATTTCAGCCTAGATGGTGCTGGCATGGGGTATAATTTAGCTTGACTCCCACAGCTCTTTCAGACCAACAAATACCCTGAGTGCCTTGACAAACCTCATGTGGAGAACAGCTGCACCATGAGATAACTCAGACAGCTTGCTAAAGTTTCATCTGCCAGTGGGACCCACTTGGTACAGCCAGAACCCGCTGCCAAGTCTACTTTCTCACACTGGATAGGTGGCATTGCTCCAGCAGCAGGTCTCATCTCCTATCCAGCTGCTCCTCATGCCACCATCTCAGGATGAGAGCTTTTATTATAACAAAGAATGAGCAGACCTACTAGCTACTCCTTAGCAGGACATCCAGCATTTTAAAAAGCACTAGAGGTAGCAAAACTCACTTTCTCACAGAAACGGTTCAGGGCGATCAACCCTGAGCTCAAACGAGTGCGAGAGCTCAGCACCAGAAGGCAGGCTTAGGATTAAGTTCAGTATTTTCAGAACAGAAAAACTCTGTTCTGACACTGTAGTAATAATGATTTTCTTAGGGGTAGCTCTTGAAATCATTGGATGTCTCTGGCGATGACTATGCCACTGCTTTGGAAGGGGTTTTCTGCAGGTCACCTTCACACCCTTGAAGGCGTTGGTGTGCCCTACCGCAGGTCACAGCGTTCGGGTTTTGTGGAGCAGAGGTGTGATGAACTGGATAGAAACCGTCCCTTTTCTCTAGATCATCAGGGATTCAGAAGAGTCTGTAGTGAAATTTTGATCCTGTGGTGACAGTCAATGCTTCCAGTTTAGAGGGGCGATTTTCAGGGACATTTGTGTTCTGCAGTAAGCATGGGGGCGAGATTCCTGGATTATGGTCTTGGGGGAGAATAAATGACCTGCAATCTGGGGGGGAGGTGTTAGCATTACAAGGCTGGACTGTGTTGAAAATGAATGATTTTTGGATCAGATTCCTCAAATCAGATGCTGCTCATTAGCCAGAGCTGATAACATCATCAAATTAGGTAGTTTCTCCAATCCGCTATCAACAGACTCCAGAAGAACAAGTTTCAGAGCCTGGCTATCACTGAAGCAGGAGTTCAGAAACAGTTCTAGGGGGAAAGGAGACGTTAGCCTGGGATTGTTTTCAGCACAAAGGCAGACACTCCAGTCAGGCTCTGACGTCCTTAATTTAAAAAGGGCAGAGCGAAGCAATCCAATCTACAGGAATTGCACTTAAGTGAGCAGGTACTCCTGCTGCTGCCTGTGCTGTCTGATCTCACAGTCTAGAGACGACGCAGAACGATATTCAACGATTCCCACGGCCAGAATTTTAATTTAAAAAACTACTCCTGAGCTCTATTGTTCTTGAGAATATGAAACGTCCATCTCATTTTCCTGCTCAGAAAGCTTCAAACAGGTAACGGCAGGATCCTCCTATTAAATCACTGACCACTAGCCAGCTGCCAGGAGTCCAGCAGGAGCCAAATTCACAGGGGGCAGGGGTGAAGGTGAATGTTCTGCACCCACAGACAAGCCTGATAACAACCAAATACAGGAGACGGTTTCCAATTACAGAAGCAGAGATTAGGGAGTGGGGATGATATGCTTCATCCCATCGTACTCCAGGGTAACTGATGAAGCCTACAACTGGGAGCAGACTAGAGATACTCTTAAGTGACAGAAATACTGGAGACATTTTGTTAATGTCCACAAAAAGGAGTTACTCATGCCTTGCTCACGTGTTACACCCCCAACACGAACACTTTCTTACACTGGCTTTCCTGTTTAATTTCTTGGGATGAGTTTTTCAGGGCCACAGAAGCCTTCACATTTCCCGGTTAAATGAGAAGCAGAGGTCTATCATTGTCATGCAAATGCCACAAGCATTACCTCTTTGGGTGATTTGTTGTTATCTGTGCAGAACAAAAGGAGTCTTCATGCATCTTCCTACCTTTTGGCAACGAACAGCAGGATAACACAGAAATCAGAGCCCCTGCAGCTGCTTTTGCCCCGGTAAAGTACAGGTTAACGTAGTACAAGTGATAACGGAAAACTCTGCAGAGCTAGTCAAGAAGAAAAGACAACCGCACAAGCACTGCCAATACAGAAAAGGTTAAATACGTAGAGTTTTTAGGCACTGGATGAGGTAGTAGGAAATACAGGTACCTGACGAGGCAAACCGAGAGTAAAAGCACCGGTATTCTGTGCACAGCAGTGATAACCGTACGGTGGGGTGGAGCACAGCAACTCGCAGAGGAAGGGCTTTGCCTACAGTTTTTATTCTTCCCTACTTCATGTTCAGGTTCTTCAAAAGATAGGCCACAGCAATTTATAATAGGTTGAACATATTCCTGCTAATCCACTCTGCAGGGAGCTTATTTAACTTTAAATGCAAAATCATTTCACATTCCAAGTCCTAAACACCTACGCAGACTGTGGGACACTTGCAGTTCAGATGATGGGCTGTGATTTCATAAAGCTTCAGCAACAGGAGTCTGTGTCTATTCCTGCCCTAGCCAATCTCTCAACTGATTTCAAAGCATAGACATCTCTGCTTTACAAAAACAAAGCTCGTTTCCTGCAAGCCCCCGGCGAAGCTCTGTGTTTTCAGAGGAGAAGCATCCTGATTACATTTTGCAGAGGGATTCCTGCCTCAGTCACCATGCAATACAAACCACAACTATTTTGCAGGCATCATTTAAAGCCACCTAGGTTTGTGGCATGGCGTGACAACTCTTCCTCTCCAACTGTTAGGTTGGCAATTGTCTTAGAGCTCGGCATTAGTGACACTTACGGGACACGTGCCAGCACAACATACTGACAGTAAACGAGGTAAAAAACACCTAACATGAAGATAAATCTTCCTTGGTTTCTCACAGAAGAACGTGACAAGACGTTTCCTTAATTACCTCTCTACAAAGAGCCTGAAGAACTCAAAGGCTGCTCAGAGTCCAGTGGCAAAGTGTGGATGGAAAATCACTCTGGCGACGCGTTAGGACATGGGGGAAGCGGGAAGCACACAAGACAGAAGAAACAGTTTGTGTAAAACTTCCTGCCTGCATAGAAACCCCATACCCAACCTCCCATCCCTAAAGAAATTGCAAGTTAAGTGTTTATTGCTCTTATTTATCGGTTTTAAGCAACTAAAACTATAACATGCTTTCATAATGGAGTGGTCAGTTGTGCCTGAAGGCCCACCGCACGGCACTAACACAGGATGGGGTCTCGCAGAAGTGCCTTTGCAACGAGACATCGGAAAGGGTTTAACTGGAAATGGCACATCCTGGGCATTTCTGCTCGAGAAAAAACTACTGAAGCAGAAGAAAGCAGAAACAGTCCATAGCATTGCTTGAAAATCCTACAGCGAGACCTCGCAGAGCTTGCTTAGCCAAACAGAGCAAGAGACAGAACTGGGTATGACGACTCTGGAATACTGGGTGACTATCAAAGACAGAGAACGGCTCCAGCTGCATAGAAGCACTAACATACAATCAGACGGGATACAGAACAAACCCATTCGGAAAATTCCTAGTGCCCGAGCAGCAGATTGTTAGGGGAACCCACATGGGCTGCGGAAGAAAGCCAAGGTAAATTTGTTTGAGGAGGGTCTTCAGTCCGTGCATGGGGCTAGGAGACCGGTGGCTCACTTCAGCTCCCTAGACAGAGACAGGCAGTGCCATGCTCTCAGACAGCTGCCAGTCCACCGGAGCTCTGTCACAGGACGCGGGTAGCAGCTCCCAGACCTGTGCAGAATTTTCAGCTAAGTTACAGCAGCTCAAATGGCATTAGGTGGCCGTGTTTAGGCTTCTGATTCAGGCTGTGAGCACCAGCAATCAAGCATCAGATATGCCCTGTGTTACACAGGATGTACTGATCTACACCCTAAGCACCCTGACCCTTGTGACCTGTATTGTATTTTTAATGTGGTTCCAAGGCTTTTTACTTGCCACTTATGGAGGCCAGGGAGGATTGCTCCAGGTGAATTATCTGGTTTCCAGGGGAGGCAGGCTTGACTTTCAGCTTTGAAGCTGAAACCTCTCGCTATAGCCTCAGGGAGGGAGTTCACAAGGTGCATTTGAGGGTCAGAGTGCCTTACATTGCTTCAGGCTAGTGCTAACAGTTAAAGAAGATATTGATCAACACGGGCTTTTTCCTCTCAATTTTGACTTAAATGCTCTTCTTTTCTCTTGTCTTTGCCTGGACGATAATCAGCCTTTGAGTTGTGTTTAACATATACCATGCCAGTACAGAGACTGGAGACACCACTCACGTTTCCCGTGGCACAGCCCCGGCACTCAGCCTGTATGAGGCTGACCTCGGTACAGGCTGGCAGACACGCTCTGCAGTCCGTGGACTTAGGCACCTGTGGACTCAGCAGCCTTTTGAACTGGAGCTCTTTCCCCCGTTCCCACAGCTCTGGGTGTTCTGACAGACCTGAGCCAGACCGGGTGCAGAGCACGGCCATGCCCTCCATTCACATGCTCCTATTTTCACACTCCTCTCAGCACAATAATCAATAGTGGAGGCTGGGGAATCCTGCAGCACGCCGCCCCGAGTTTTCTGTGGGTTGTAGCACCGCATGTGCTTAGACTGATGCTCAAACACACAGCTCTTGGACCCCTTTTTCTACGTGACAGGACAAGTATTTTTAGTGTTATTTCAGAGGCTCAGTGTCTTTGCTGCGGACTGGGTCTCTTCAGAGAACATCACATTATTTTTAAATTATATATTTTTTTTAGTAGAAGTTAAAAACCACCTTGAAATATTCCAGGAAAGGCTTTTTGCCACGATTCCATCAGTGTGCACAGATACTGCAACCTATACTCTACCAGTTATGAGCACTGTTTGACTCATAGAAGCATTCAGGCTGGGAAAGGCCTTTGAGATCATCCTGTCCAAGCAATAACCCCACCCCACCGAGCAGGGTACATGCCACCTGAGTACCCAGCTGTTTCACCAAAGGCATCTACGGGGTTATGAAGAGATTTTAGTAGTGATAAAGAGAAAGGGTTGGACTTGATCTTACAGATCCTTTCCAAAGTAGATGCTCCCATGATTCTGTGATAAACAACCAGGTAGAAACACACAGCATGAAATAAAACATAGAGTTATAATGCTTGTGTAAAAAAACCTTCCTTATACTGATGGGGGAAAGATAACACAGAAAAGAGGGGGTGCAGGGATGTGTAGAGCTGCTCATCGTGTGTGTATTGCTAAAAGGAGGGGGGGGGGGGGGG
>VZRI01008345.1:787827-801741 GCA_013397515.1 Upupa epops
CTGTTGCTGCTGCAACAGCACAGCCTGCAGAACTCAGATTGGCAACGACTGCAAGGAACCAGAATGACCTGGGAGACAAAGAAGTGAGGAGCAGGCTTGTTAAGGCTAACGGAGCTGCACGAGAAGCAGTTCAAACCAAATCCCAGTTAGTAAAAACAAAGGTTAAACGGTTAAGACGACTACAACCTTTCCCACAGAAGACCACCAGCACCTCCCTCGCATCCACTGAAGACCCCAACAGCACAAGCATTGAGGGAGGATAATTAGTTCTCAGACAAATACAGGGTACCTGAAGCAATAGCATCGGTTTATCATGACTGTGTCCACCGCTGCAGCGCAACCCTGAACTCCGCTTGCCATCAGCACACTGAGCTTTTGCTGGAGCTGCCCCCGAAGCATCCAGCGCTGATAAGGAACGCTGTCTACTAACCTCAGCTACTGAGTCTCTCCCTTTAGCAACACTTCACACCCCGAAGGCTAACGGAACACGCATACCTGACTGTCCTTCCCCAGGTAAACGAAGAGCGGCTTCGCAAAGCCTTGGTTCTCAGGGTCAGATGCTCCCTCAGGAGAGCAGACTTTTGACACAGAGCTGCTTCATGAGGAGACTGAATTCAAGTTGTCACAGGAATGTGATGCTGATTCAGAACAGCCCTACAGAAAATGCCCCAGTTTAACAGGGTACTGGCTCACTGGGTAAAGGGAGCCAGCACATAACTCATGAGGCTGATCCACTGCTCTGCTCTGCTCAGCTCAGCTCACGAGCTCGGTGTTGATTGCTGCATCTCTTTTCTCCTGTGCCTCATCATTAGTCACAGCTCCCAGCTGAGAGCTGTTAGCTGACTTGATGTGAACCAGCCCCAAATCAACAGGACAGCCGCACCCACAGGATGGAAGAAGCAGGATTATCCCATCTTTCATTCCTCACAGTGGGAATAGAGGCTGCTGCAGTATTCATACTGTACACGGGTATGAATGCTTCTCTCTGCTCTGCTGTTTTAAGCTGCCTTTGTGGCAGTTAAGGGTCTTCTTGATCTTGCCCTGAAACGGAATAGAAGCAGCTCTCAGCTGTTGGCTTTCAGGCACTGAGCTGACGTGGAGACCCTGATGAATCCATGTTTGGGCTACGGGGCCGCTGACATGCCAAATCTGGACACGGTACCGTTTGTCAGCAGGCATGTTGATGGCTGAGCCTAGGACTAAAGTTCAGGCATAAATCTACTGCAGCTCCCTGCGAGGCACAGGCAGGGCAGAGGAAGTCTGAAGTGGGCTAACAGCTGGAGAGTGCTGAAAGGTGTGTAGGAAGATGACAGCTTATGGAGCAGGGATTATTTTATTGCTGTTTTCTGATGTCACACAGGGTGACTGCAAACAGGACCTCAAAAAGGCTGTTGAGTCACCGTCTCTTCCTGCCTGCAGCTCCCAGGAGCAGAACAGCAGGTACAGAAGGTAACTCAGCCTTGCTGGAAAAACTTCCTCTGATGTCCAAGCACTCTTCTATGCCTTTTTCACATCAGCCCTCACTGGATAGCGTTCACATCACACCCCAAAGCCACAGAGGTCAAGGGCTGGGACCGGGAGAAGGAAGAACCACCTGTTCTGGGGGCAGATCAGGTTTGTGACTTGACAAAGAGCTTGAATGCTCACAGGGGCCCTGATAAGGTACAACCGCAGGTCCTGAGGGACTGGTGGATAAAGCTGCCAGACCATTCTCCATCACACCTGAGAAATGACGGCAGTCAGTTCCATTATGAAGGCGTTGCAGCCCGGTAGCTCTCAGGTTTCTTTGGTGGTGGTTTTACTGGAGCCTTTGTTTGGACAGTCGTGCTGTTCTTTCTGCTAAGGGCCTGATTCAGCACCCACCAAACTCTGAAATTCTTTCTGGTGACTCCAAGGAATTGTGGAACAGTCTCCCGGTACACTGTTCACTCATCATTTCAGTTGGATTTCTAAGTAAATCTGCTGCTGAGAAGTGCTGCTTTGTCTCAGAGGCAACCCAGGACCTGTCTTGTATTGGCAGAAGCAAAGAGTCCTTCTGCTGCAGACAGGAGATGGTACGGAGCCAACTGCGCTCTGTGCAGCTCCAGAGCTTTTGCAGCTTTCCAACACCAACACCTTGGAAACTGCTGCAGTGAAGACGGACCTTAGGCACAGTATCAGTCATTGCATCTCCTGCCTCTCTGCAGTCACATCCTTTTCTGCTTTTGCCTTGAGCAGATGTGGTTCTTGTTGTCCTTTTCCCTTTATCAGCCCATCTGGCAACAGTCTAATTTCATACTACCCTGTGTGAAACCCACAGCTGCTCAACCCTTCCCATTCATCTGACCAATACTTCTCTTTCTTCTTTGGCCATGTTTCTGCCCCGGTACATTCTGAGACATCAAATCACTGGAGTACTGCAGCAAAATCCACGTCTCTGTCCATAGCTCGTATCCCTTTTCACTCAGCTCTTTTTCTGCTGCACTGGGTATGGTTCACATCCTCCAACTGAAAGGCAGGTCCCTAGAGGATGGTGCTTGCTGCTCACAAAGATAAACTGACAAGCAAAAATGATGTTTTCGTGTTGTAATATTTCACAGAAGTCCATGATGGCCCCCAGTTCACCCAGCAGGAACCCCTAGCCTTGGTGATGCTGTACAAGAGAGAGGATTAGTGAAACAAGTGGAGGTTTTGTGTAGCAGGGCACTCCCTGGATGCTTTACCGTTGAGCATTCTCACTGTCGACAGTTTGCCTGAGTGGATCTGTCAGACAATTGTGTGATTAAGTGATTGTCAGGAACTGTTGATGTGCCAACAGTAGAAAAGCATTACTGAGAAGCACTGGTGCTGCTTTTAAAGAACAAGGCTGATCTGGTCAAACTCCGGTGGAAAACAGATGTTCACTGACCTTAAAAGAGTTTCAGGCAGGCGTGTGGGAGTAAGGACCCAGCCATGATGTTCTTGCCTTGCTTATTTCAGCCCGTGGTTGGAACCTCACACTCCCACTTACCCAGCAGGTTGTCTGCTCTCTGGACTATTATGTCATCTTCCCTTATGCTGTCTTCCAACAGATAACGTAGCTGGAGTGGAGTATCTCCAACGAAGATGATGGAGAGAACGCAGAGATTTACTCGGTAACATTTTTCAGGCGTTGGACTAAAATCCATCGCTCTAGGGTTCAAATATTTGCTTCAGTGAAATACCCAGAAAGGTAAATACATTGAGTGAAACACTGACAGAGGAAAAGCAGCTCAAATACTTGAGCATATTCAGACAGAACAGAGAATTCAACAGACATCTAGGTTACCGGTGTGCCAGTTTTTATCCATCCATATGGGATGGGTAGCACCGTCTGGTTTTGCTAACCATTTCGAAGAGCCCGGTGTCATTTCAAAGCACAATTTGCACATCCCAAGATACCAAATCTGCACAAAAAAATCACAACGGGAAATGGAAAATGTATTTCCCTTCTAGTTTAACACAGCTTTCTGAAACACAAGAGTGACTATCAATTCTGCTTTGCACTCACCCAATTCCTTTATCAAAGTCAATAAACTCCCCTTCTTGAATTCCTTGAGGTGTATATCACCCTCAGTTTGACCTGAGAAAAATGTGTCATGGAGATATCGAGTTCTCTGCATCGAATAAAAAGACACTGGCAGAACTGCAGTCAGCATAAATATTTAGACCTCAGCCTTAATGGTGACTTTTCCTTAAAGCGCTCTTCCTTCTATAAGGTTCTCTGCAAGCGTTGAAGGGAAGGATGCTCTTTCACTTCCTTTATGCTGAGCTTTCTCCTTTACTTCTGTTCCATGGACTGGGTTCGAGTACTGCCTAGAAAGCAAGGGAGAAGTACTCAGATTGTTCAGGCCTCTGCATTTAAAGTAGTGAAAGGTGTTTGAGGCATTTTGGCCTCGGATGCCCTTTCCTAGCGCTGAACAAACTCCTCTGTACAGTGGAGAAATTAGGGTTTCAGAATAACTTTTTCATGGTATCACCACGCTTCAACAATCTACTTCAATGGATCCGTTCCTTTTTTTCCAGTGAAAACACCTTTTCTAAGAAATTTCTAGCCACTTGACTTTCAGAGGACACTAATAACCGGGACCTTTATCCTGAGTTCCTCCTGAGGCATGTTTAATTCTCTCAAGGATTTAATCTACACAAGACCCCACACCATTTTTAGTACTAGAAATAACAAAGGTTCCTCACTGTGTTTTGTTAGGAAAGTTATTCTATTCACAGAGTTCCCTTGAAGGTTTCTCTGGACCGCAGTGACATCTATCGGTGCTCAGGAAAGGTTTTGATATGAAGTAAGAACAAACATGTCAAAAGGACACCAGGTAGGGAGCCCAGCAGCTTGACGTTCATTTCTGAGTGGAGAAGCAGAAAAAGAGCAGGTGATGCTGAGGTCAAGCACGGGCCCTCCCAGAGCCTGCAGTGTTTCTTGATATAAGAATGAATAGTTCAAGTGGAAAGAGCAGAAGCTCCACAGCATTTTAAAAGGCAAAGAAACTAGATCACCTGATACACAGGGCAGACTGTTAATCACTTTCCATTCCAGAGCAAATGAAAAGAAGGAAAAGATGGCACCAGAGGGGAGAGGTCTGGGTGAGCAGCAGTGCTGTCAGAGGTAGCAGTAGGCTAAGGCTTAGATTGGTCAGGAACCCCTCACTCTGAGACAGTGCAACTAGCACAGTGGTCAGTATAACACCGAAATCCTACACAGCACCCACACTCCATCTCCTGTTGTCTTTGTGTGGTGACTAATCATTGTGCCCCCTCCCCCAGGAGACTGGATCCTTGGCAGCACCGGGGACCTGTACATCTGCCTGCTCTTTGCTAACATAGTCTTAGTTCTGCCTGTACCTTTCTAACAGAGGTTACGCAGGAGCCTCGGATTTGTGTCAGGTAAAGAGGTTCGTCCTTTGCGTGGAAAATTCTGCCTTCCCGCCTGCTGTTTGTGCTGGATTCAGCTAGGCACACAAGGAACCTTACCCTGGTAAGGCACCACTGAGCGTGCTTCTGAAGCAACAAGATGTGTGGTGACGCACTAGGAAAATACCCAAGGCTCCCTCTTCCTCTCTGTCTCCAGCAAATGAGACCCTCGTACACGTGAGCTGCTGTTACCGGGCAGTGCGCACAGTGGGAAAGCATCGGAGAGCGCGTCCTTCTCTCAGGAAGGCAGACAATGAGTACTTGGAAAACCAGTACTGGAAATGCTCAGATACCAGATACCTACTGGGTGTTTCTGAAGTGACTGAGAAACCTGTTGAGAGCTGTTGTCCAGGACACTAACCATTCTAGTCCAAGTCAGCAAGATGCATCGTCTCACACATCGAATTATTCTTCCCCCTCTGCATTCAGCTAGGATCAAGGAACCATGTGCTAATAAGAGCAGTGGGCCATCTCTCTGGACTTTGCAGCCTTCCGCATCACCCATTCATCTGTTCTGAAGCACTGGAAGCAAGTAAGTGATGAGTCACGGGAAGATGAGAAGGCATGTCACAAACATTGCCATTAAATGCGGAGGGAAGCGACAGATACTGGAACTATCAGCTACCTAGCAAGCCACAGACAGTAAAACAAGGCAGATGGTAGAAACGGCAAATAACACGAGAAGAAAATACAAGGAAGAAAACACAGGAAAATAGAGAGTGAAAACAAATACAAAACTAATGGCATCACTGATCCTAAGGAATTCTGAAAACAACACGCTGAAGCAAGCAAAGCTCTAGGGAAGGTGCCAAATTAAGGCGCAGTACAGAACAAGGGATTCGGAGCGTTCACTTGGAGGCTTGATCAGCAGCAGCAGAGGTGTCACTGAGGCACTCTGACTCTGCCCCTTCATTCTGTGTATCTTCAGCTCCTCCACTCTAATATATTTGTCTCCTAGAATGTAAGTACACACAGATACTGTTTGCAGGACAGCAGACGGTTTAGAAGGTCTCTGACCATTGTGGGACAGCTGGCAGGCCGAGTCTTGCCTGGCGCAAGGTAAGCAGATCTCAGACCTGCCGCTTGCCGCAGCAAGTGCCCTGTTCTTCCTCTTCTGACAGGTCCGTCACAGGGATATCGACTGCTTGCTCAGCTGCCTTACTAATGCATTTGTATGAGCAACCAGGCTTGCGGGGCTGCTGTGCCAGGGAAGGGAGGTGGGCGCTGGCTTCCAGGCTGCAGCTGAATTGGCCCAGCCCTGTAGCTGCATCAGCACGCGGCTGTGCCCCAACGCATCAGCCTGTCCCTGCACTGCTGCAGGCAGCAGAGGCACCGAGAAGTGTCATCAAAAGGTGACATTGTCTCCCTTTCAGGGATATCGTCCCTCATGTTACTGCAAAAAAGCACAAGAGAAGAGTCTTTCCCAGTCTTTGAGTTCTTTAACGTGATGACGTGAGTGCTTTCCGCTGGCGGGTATTTCGTGCTGCCTGAGAGTTTGCCAAAGTCTTATTTCGCATCTGTATATCCACCTCATTTTAAAACGCCTTCGCGTGCAGGTTGCTCAGCAAGCCGGTTGCCTCCTGGCCACAGAGTCTGAGCTGAAGTCTGTGTCTCCCGACTCCAGATACATGTTATTTGCCAGCTTAGTGTCTGTACAGATTTGATTGACCCTCCTGGGACAGTTTCTCTACTGAAGAGATAATAAGAAATCATTAATATTTGTATAACCTGCAAGAGTTTAAAGTGTTTGAGAACATGCTGTGGTGGCGGTAACTGCTCATAGACAGCAGGAGCTAAAAATACTCCTGAATTCACGACGCGATTAGCATACACGTGATTCCCAGAAGAACCCTGTCACAGAGAAGTACATCAGAGAACCTACCGCCAGGGAGGTAACGGCTCGGTGCTGCTCGCTGGCACCAAGTCTCTGCCCTGAATAGCGTCTTTTCAGTGAAGGGGACTCTAACTGATGTACATGATCAAACCCTTTTTCACCCCATGGAAGACCTGGTGCCTCACGAAACGATGGAGTACGGGCAGGACCCCACGCCGTAGCTGTTCTCCGCAGCGGCAATCCTCCGTCCATTTCTGTTTGCACTGGCTTTAAAACCAGGTCAGACTTAGGGTTTCTAACCGGGGACCTTGGGCTGTCAACTGACAACAGCAATCAGGGTTCACGTCCAGGAGGTTCTGCTGGGTTTCTGACTGTAGGATAAAGATAAAAATAGGGGGTCTTACTCAAAACGTGTCCCCCGAAGGGTACTCTGTTCACCCGGCGCGTGCGACATAAGCTAAAGGTGATCTTTCTACACAAAGACGCGGTTTCAAAGCGAGGACTATAATTCCATATGAAATCACCTGTGGAAAGTCCTTGCTTGAGGACTTTCAGTATCAGTAGCTTAGTTCTGTTTGGGAGCGGTGTGTAACACCACCACACTGTTGCCAAATCAGCTTACTCAGCGCTTTTCTGATGGCAAAGTGCATGTACTGTGGAGACAAAGGCTGATTAATAACAATCACCAGGCCTTGCTGGCTCACGGTGACTTGCATGTCATAAAGGGGCAGTGATGAGTGAACCCTCTGTGTATAGGGTACGATCAGCAACGAGAAGCCCAGCTTTCCAAATACAAGCAAGAACCTGTGCGCACTAAACCTCAGGGCTGAGCTGTGACTCACCAGCCAGCCAGTGAGACGGGTGGGATGAAAACGGAGTGGCTGCTGGAACAAACCGCAGGATATCACTGCTCCAGGACTGGATCTGTCATGGTGTGTGAGCTTTCACAGGCAGATGGCTCCTGAAGACCTCTACAAACCCTATTCTAAATCAGTTTTCTAATAGAAAAGCCACCGTAATTCAGCTTTTCGGGACTACCTGAAAGTAAGCCGAAAGAGACCTCTTTCATGTCTTTCTTGCCCCCTTTAGCCCTCTGTGTTGTTGAAGTTAAGAAATGCAGAAATTGACTCAAGTAGTGTAAAAGCTGCATCCATCAGCCATTAGTGATCACAAACAAATGCAAATGAGGTAACACACCGGAGAAGGAATGCTGTCTGAACAACTAACCTTAAGTGCTTATCACATCTTCTAAGCACAAATACAACTATTAACAGCAATTTTTGGCCAATAATTACCGAAGCTAATAATAACTTTGGCCAGCTGCTCTATCAGAAAGTCAGGTGCTCTCCTCTGTCACTGTAAGATGAACAGGAACAACTACAATGGCAACCAATCTCGCTATAGAAGTGAAACTCTGCAAGACTGCTGGGAACGTGCTCATGTGTGACACTGAAAACAGGCACCCGTCGGTCTGGAGCACAGATGGCACCTTCATTTGGCTACTCGGTATTTTGAAGGGATTCTCTGAAGAACAAGAAATGCAGCTCACAGTATTTTACTACTCTCATATTCAGAAGGAAAGTATCTCCTTGAGAGTGTTTCAGTAGAGCTGATTATTTATACAGCAGTGTGGAAGGATGTGTCACGCTGTCCATCAGCAGGGCCCCAAATCAAAGCGCTGACAATTGTTCCTGAAGCATGCCTTTGCACGGCAGCAGTGGCACCGGGTGCTCATTGTTGTGAACCTCCGCAGGGCACTGCCACGAAACCCCTGCTACCATCAGAGGACCGCGAAGGTTGACAAAGGCCTTCGAGATCATCCAGTCCAACCATCCACCCGACCATGTATTCGAACACCAGGAGGCCTACATGCTTTTTGAACACCTGCAGACAGAGTGGGAGAGGAGACTGAACCCCACCTCTCTCCAACCTCCTTTCAGGTGGCTATAAAGAGCAATAAGGTCTCCTTTCCGCCTCCTTTGCTCCAGACTAAACAGAGTAACAGAATCAGCAAGGTCTCAGCTAGAGCTCCGGTAATTCAAACCACTACAGGACACCTGAACACCCTGAAGAGGCTGATCATCCTGTTGCGATGGCCAGGCAGACACAACGACGAAACCCAGCAGGGTACTGAAGAAAGCCATGGAGGAGGACACCCATTCATAAGCACCGAAACTTCCAGCCGTTTAGCTCCTATATGACCATAACTTCCAGCCGTTTAGCTCCTTTATAACCATAACTTCCAGCCAGTTTAGCTCCTATATAACCATAACTTCCAGCCAGTTTAGCTCCTGTATAACCATTCCTCGGGATATTTGCTTCTTCCTGCAAGTCTGTTTGAGTCAATGCTCTTGCTAAACAAATCAGCCAGCAGAATCAGGGCTGTGATGAACCAGGACTCCGGTGTTTTCACTATGAGATGTATAAAACACACATAATCTTAGTGTTGTCATAGCCCGCGTAACATTCTCTCTCCCACTTGTTCTCTGCATTGTCTTTCCTCAGGGTTAACGCTGTGGGGGGGTTAGTATTCATCGATGTGTTTCCTGTTCCAATCTCCCCCTTACTTCACCTGAGTGATTTAACAGCAACACCGATGGACGCGTGGGGAGGTTGCTGTGGGGAAGGTTTTTAGGGAACACAGATGGGGGCATGAAGGGGGTTCTAGGAAGAAGGACGGATGCAGAGTGGGAGGCCAGAGGCCATCGGAGGGGGTGTTTTGAGCTCCTGCACATCTTCGTTCCAACACTGCATCCTGCAGCCTTGGCTGCCTGACTGCCCTGGCTGCATTTTGGCTTCAGCTTTTCCCTGGGCTCCGCTCCAGTGCTGTAATTCCCGCTGNTGGGCGCCATCTCCTGGCGACTCGGCAGACTGCAGCCCGGGGGTGTCTTTCTATTGCAGTTTCCCCTCCTGTACTCTCTTACCTCTCGTTATCCCTCCCACCTCTCGTTATCCCTCTTACTTCTCGTTATCCCTCTCACCTCTCGTTATCCCTCTCACTTTCCCCACATTAAAGTTACAGCATTTAATTGCCATCTCCTGTTAAAAAATATCTCCCTTTCAGGAGTTCCGCCTTTAACCCTAGAACCAGGACACACTACCAAAGAACACAGACTCTTTTCTTTCTGTTACGTTAAGTACAGATATTTCTAACCCAAGTTTAAACCTTTGAGTCCTATAGAAAAAAAATTTAATGAGCATTTTCCGAGTTCTTTGAACCCTCCATACTTACAGAAGCAGGTTAGACTCAACCTTCAAATCTCAGCTTTCTCTGAAGTCCTCACTGAAGCAAAACTTAAATGGGATTAACTTGCCATTTTGTCCCTCAGGAAAGGTACAACAGCAAACCAAACTTCATAAATCCTTTCCTGACCTGAAATGATAACTCCTTTTTGGGTAGCTCAAATCCTCCAAGCCCATGCCATCTCCACAGATTTGCCAGAATTAGCTTCTTATGGGAACAGTTCCCGGAATGCAACCCTAGACTAAATCACAGGGTTTCTTCCTGGCCAGCATCGACAATATTTGCATTGATGCTTCTCTGTTAGAGATTAAACGGATTCGCATCCTGCATATTTCCTCTGATATGTCACGTTTATTTTGACTGCACGTGCAGTACAATTATTATAAATCAACAGTGTCTGTCCCAGGGTCATGTCCTAACCTAACTGTACTTGATGCTCCTAAAGAGTATGCTTTATGAAGCTTTCAAAACGCTAGTTTTGATAAATTTTGTGATGTCTGGGTCTTCACTAGAGATTTTCACTTACTGGAAATACTTACACAGCAATACATTCCCGGTTTGCCACGTCACACCGTGTTTCTCACTTTGAGTGAAGACCACAGGGTGGCATGCGAAACGCGCAGCAAGCCGAGGAACACGCGGTCCTACCAGACTGCCAGCAGAACAGGCACCTCTGGGGCAGGTTCTCAGTTCTGGTGGCTGACAGTCATCCCATGCTAGCTGGCCTCATTGCTAAGAAATGGTCCAGCACACATTTAATTCATTAGCTTGGATTCAGCACCTGAGATGGGCCTGGGCGAGACAATCCACGACAGCACTCCAAGAGAAAGATAAGAAAAGTACCGTGACGTTTGCACAGTCTATTAGGGCTGGAAGGGGCCTTCCAAGGCCATCACGTCCAACCCTCCCACTCAAGCAGGATACAGATTACTGAAAAGCATAACCACATAAAAGCCTAAATCAAGCTACACAAAAACTCTTCCAGATGGGTCTGAAGCATCTCCAGAGCAGTGGACTCCACAACCGCCCTGGGCAACCCAGCCCAATATTCCATAACCCATACTGTAAATAAGTTTTTCCTCATACTGAGATGAAACCTCCTTTCTGTGGCCAAGTAGAATCCGCCAACATCTCCCCCTCTTTCTCTTCCTTCTTTACCGAGGTTTTGCTTCTGCATTTACTTCCTGAAGTGCATGCAAAGTGGGAGGCTAGCAAGAGGATCAGCATCAAAAAATTGCCCACAAGCAAGAGGAGAAAAGTTTGACAAAAAGAGCAAGTCAGCATCAGAATGATTCGAGCATCAAGTGGTTTTGCTAGCGCTGAAAGGAGCTATCATTCATCTTCAGGAGAGCACCAGAGTTTGTCTTGACTTTAATACTTATGAGGTGTCACCAGCAAGATCATCACATGGAAATTAAATCCCAGGTGACTCAGAAGTATTGCATTCCCAGATGTTCCCTCCCTTCACACTGCTACAAAGGCTCCTTGCAGCTCAGCCTCCTGACTCAACCAGCTGGGAAGTGTCGTGTGTTGCAGTAGCCAGATACGAATCTGTTCATACAGATGTCATTTAGCAGAGTGCTGTAAAAAGTCGTCTAAAACAACAAACATCCAAAAANTTGACTCAGCTGGGCAGTGTCATGTGTTGCAGTAGCCGGATACGAATCTGTTCATTTAGCAGAGCGCTGTAAAAAGTCGTCTAAAACAACAAACATCCAAAAAGCATACAACATCCGAAAGAACACAAATGTGGAGGGACAGCCCAGCTGGCCTGTGGCATCAGCTAACAGGGCTGGTAAGAGACTACACAGCTGACAGCAGAGGGTGGTAGTTTCCACGGTGCTCCTCTGTTGTGGCTCTCAGTATCAGCAGAGCTGAGCAAAGGTATCATTGCATTGGCAGAGAGGCAAAACAGGGTCTCGGCAAGAACCTAAACACCTGCTGTTCTGTTTCAGAAAACAGCTGGACTGGAAACAGTTCCTCACTGGTAAGAACACATACAGACGAAGGGGTTAACACACCTCCACTCCTGCAATGCAGGTAGTGCAAAATTTTCAGAAAGACTGAAGATTCCTTTAAAAACAGCTTTTTAAAAATGAATATTGCATTTAGAACTGGAAAATCCACCAGATCAGCGAGGACAAATACATTGTGGTTAAGGAATGAAAAGTATTTTTCTAAAACATGGTCTTTTAAACGACTCTAAATATAGAAATGAAATGCAGGAGTTACGAGAGTCAAAAATAATGCCTTCTCCCCAGGATCTCCAGGGTATTTAATAGGCAACAGTGTCCGTCATGCTTAAGCCCAACAGTCAAAATATAAAGTTGTATGGGAGATACAGTGGTTAAGTACGCAAGTCCCCCTTCTGACTATCGCCATGCTGCACTGGTTCCTGATGCCTCATGTGATTATGTACACAGTTTCATCTAAGTCGCACAGGCTAGTGCACTTAATCCGATCGTTTCCCTGTCCCCAGGTCAGTCATACCCAGTAAATCACTATCACAGCTACTAAATACTCTGTATACTTTGGTCATTATATTAGTGACCCGTACAAGTCATCCTTTACAAGACATAACCACTTCCACAATTTGATTTGAAGCATGTACTGTTTGGTTTTTACTGCCTGGCTAAAAATAAGGCCGCTTGCTATATAATCCTCCCAATTTTTGTGGGTAAGATAGCAAGCCTATTCTTCTTATTTTAAACCCTGCCATTAAAATTATTCTACTCACAAAATACCTATAAATATCACCAAAAATAAGGAGGAAAAAAGTCCTAGTTTGAACTAGGACAGAATTCTCTGTGATTTTACTTTTCAGCCCAATCTCTTCTAAACACCTGCACTCTCTGCAGTTCACAGACCATTTGTGCAGACAGTGGCTGCTTCTACAGGTGGTAACACTTGGAAGTTTACAGTGGCTACCAAAGGCTGGGATGCAGAGAGGCTCTTGCTTAAGACTTGTTCCTGTGGAGGCCAAGGTCACTGCTAAACCTTGTGTCCCACATTGGGGTGGAGTAAGAGGCTGCACCTGCGGGGAGGGGCAGACAGTACAGGTGACCCTACACTGCCCGGTAAGGTTTTCCACCCCGTAGACATCATATTTAGTACAAAGCTGAGGAGTCACCAAGGTAAGCTCTCCTTCAGTAACCAGCAACCAAGAGCTGTGTCCATTCTGCCTTTGATCCCAATGCATGCATTCCTGAATCCAGCTCCTGAATCCAATTCCCACCTGCTGCTGAGTCAAGTCTAAGACTTCCCCAGCGGCTGACCACCAGCAGCAGTGACACAATTGCCATGGGAGGCACTGGGCTTGGCATGTCTTTGTGCATATTGTGGCCATTAAAGCAGGTCTTGTTTTCTTCTCCAATCCGTAAGTCTCTCCTCCTTATTCCCTTTATCTTCCCCTATGGGGCGGGAGAGGGGTTAGCAGAGAGCATCTCATTCGCTTAGTGGCCAGCTCAGTCTTATCCCCTGACAAAAAAGTAGTCTTAAAAATCAGTGAAAGGCCCTGAGAGGATCACAGCAAGGCTGTATCTGAGAGGCAGAACAGCCTCTGGCCACACAGTCCCAGTGCCACTGTTTGCTGACGGTCCTTCCTATCACTGCACAGGCAGCGGGAAGATGAGGCTACTAAGAAAGGGGAGTATGATGCACAGGTAGATCTGGGCAGTGCCAACCCTTCCCGTGCGGGCCCGTGCCCACAGCCGCTGGCGGGGTGCACTCGCACCTCCCGGGCATTTCAAGACATCTCCTCCAAACGCCGCCAGCCTGAACGAGAAATCCCTAGGAGACTCGGAGGGACAAGAGAGCGCCGGCACCGCAGCCCACCTGAGCGGTGCAAACACACCCGCTCCCGGAAAGGGCGGCGATAGCCCTCCTCGCCCCGCCCCGCCCCGCCCCGCCCCGCCCCGCC
>VZRI01008345.1:801775-843889 GCA_013397515.1 Upupa epops
GGACGGGGCGACCGCCATCAGCTGCCCCCTCCCCTCCATCCCCTCCAGCAAACTCCCGGACCTGCGCTTTATCAGCCGCGGCTCGTACGGCACCGTGTCGGCCGCTCGCCACGCAGACTGGAGGGTCCCGGTGGCCCTCAAATGCTTGCAGGGGCCACTGACGGACAGGTAACGGGGCCGGGGGGACCCGCTGCGATGGGACAGCCCCGGTGCGGAGGAGGCGATGGGGCCCGGCAGCCGCGAGTGTCCGGGTAGCTTTGCGCTGCGAGAGGCGGCCCGGGGCTGGGAGTCCCGTGGCTTGTAGCCCCATGGCCCGTGCGTTGCGGTCTCGGATGTTTTAAGCCGCCTCCTTATTGCCCGGGTGCAGATGCACAGGCTTCCTCTCTGAGATCTTGCCAGGTCGGAGTGGGGCGCCGGTTATGTTTCTCCCGCAGGAAGTTTGTTGTCCGATAGGTTTGCTGTCGTGGGTTTTGTTTTCTTTAACGTAGATGTTTGTCTAGACCCCTGCTGATCAGAAATGCACCGCGGATCCTCCGAGAAAACACAGCAGATAGGTTTTTAGCTTTGCAGAAGGGACGAATGTGGCATTTAACCCATGAACTTTGGATAAAAAGGGCAACTGAGGCAATGAGAGAACTCGGCCATCCACCCTGGAGCGTGCAACACTTGTGAATGCTCTGCGAAGCCTGGAAGCTGTAAGAAATCCATTCTGCCTGGGACTGCAGCCCGTGATCTGTTGGTTGTACAGCAGACAGTGTAAAGCGCTGTCAAGAAAAGGGAAGCGTTGCTGCTGAGTTAATTCCCCACAGAGGAAGCCTGTGCTGTGTATCCCAGAACTTGATGCGTGACCAGCTGGGGAGTTATTGTGGGCTCGTAATAATTTCAGCATTACTCAGTGCCCTCCCGGTATGGAGCAGATGAAGGCAGAATGACTACAGACATGGGAATAGGCCTTGTTATATTGCAACTCATTGCCCAGCTGCAGCTGAATCTCGTGCAGTTGTGCCTCAGAATCTAGGAAAGTCCCTAGCTTTCTCAAACCTAGTCTTTTCTGGAAAGAGGGAGGAAGTGAGGAAGTAATGTCTTTTGTCCCATGTTTTCCTTGAAGGCTGCCTTTTTACCGGATTCTCTTCAGTAGCTCCTTGTCCTTCTTTAACTGTGGAGCCCAGAATCTGACACGGTATTCCAGTTACAGCCTTACCAAAGCAGAGTGGAACAGAAGAACATCTCTCAGCCTGCTGGCCACAGTCTTTTTGATGTACCTCAGGAGCATACTTAAGTAAAACTTGAGCTTCAATGCTTGGGGTTAAAAAGGACCTTTAAAGGTCATGTAGTCCAGCTTCCCTACAGTGAGCAGGGACGTCTTCAACTAGATCAAGTTGCTCAGAGCCCCATCCAACCTGTTCTTGAATGTTTCCAGTAGTGGGGCTTCTCTGGGCAACCAGTTCCAGTGCTTCACCACCCTCAGTGTAAACAATGTCTAGATTTCCCCTCTTTTAATTTAAAACCATCACCTCTTGTCTTGTTGCAACAGGCCCTGCCGTAAAATGTGACCCCACCTTTCTTATGTGCTGGAAAGCTGCAGTGAGATGTCCCAGAGCCAGATTCATGTTGGGCTCCATTAAAACCCAGGGCTTGAAGGTGGGCAGCTAAAACAGGACAACGTTAGATTACTGCCTTTATGGTTAGATAGGACAGTGGAGTACTGACCATACCGTTATGTGCTGGAAACACAGATGAAACGTGTGATGGGAACAGAGATTCTGTGGTCAAGAAAACTGAGGGAGCGATCTTGTGTTTGCACTTGCCGGTCCCAATTTTCCTTGCAGTGCCTTGCCAATGTCCAAACAGCGTAGTAGGAATCAAAGGTGAAAGGCACTGGCATTGTGATTGGAACATCATTTTTAACAGGAATGTAGTGAACCCGGTATCTGCTCTCTGTTTTCTACAATGTGGTGATGTGTTTGGGTTTGTCTGCTTTGTTGAAGTGATAGAAACCACCTTCTGCAGGAGGCTGAGATACTGCACAAAGCCAGGTTTAGTTACATTCTGCCCATACTGGGAATATGCAACGAGCCTGAATTTCTGGGGATAGTAACGGAATACATGACAAACGGCTCACTCAACCAGCTTTTACATGGGGTAAGTGTGCTTACGGCGTGTAAATACTATCCCGTCTTGCTTCAAAAGATGGCAATTTCCCTGTCCAAGGGAAGTAGTGCAGTAAAATGTGTTAGTAGTAGTATGCAAAGCTAAAGGACAGCCATTATCAGCAGTAGATTTTGGTGGTCGGATGGACTTTCTGCATCCCAAAAAAGCAAGAAACTCCTCAGGCTTTAGTTTATTACACTTTTTCTTTTCTAACGCTTTTCTAGCTTATTACACTTTCCTATAGCTGACTTTGTGTTGAAATGCTGTATTCAGTCACGTTAAAAGCGTGCTATTCTCTAATTAGGAACTGGAGTACTCATGCTTACTTCAGCCTGGGTTTCAGAGTTCTTGCCCGTGTGAATACCAAGCAAAGATGACACCGAATGGAATCTACTGATGTTGAATTTGAGTCTGTTTGTGTCTCGGCAGCAGCGCAGCCTCTTTGGTACCTTTAATCAATCCATACCTCGTGCCTTGCAGAGCTCAGCCGTGTGTTTAGCACACAGGCATTAATGCTGTGTAACTTTTGAGACTTCAGTAGAGTTTATTGCCTTTTTCTTGTATTTATAAAGGTACTATTTTGTGCTTAGTTTCACCACAGGTGAGTTTTTTCCCCAATACCAGCTGAAGATAAGATTCTAACTTTCCTTTGTGAGTGCTCATTAGGTCTGGGTTGCAAGTGTAATGTCAAAGTTTCTCTGTAAATCTTAGTCCGTATGAATGAGTAATGTAGTAAATATCTTGCAGACGGCAGCAGGCACTATGTAGGTACCAGGAAATGGAAACTTCTGGTGCACGATCAACATGTATGTACTTGTTCTAGCAGCTAACCAGTCTGAATTCCCAGGTGAAGCTTTTTAAGGTGTTAGCGAGCCATTCTGATGGAGGTTTGAAAACTTCAGTGCTTGACCCAAGCCCCTTTCTTACCAAAACTGTGTTTGTGCTCTGCTGTTAGATCAGAACAGAGGATTGTATTCTGGATTATATTCTGTGTTTTTATCCTGGCAGAAAGATGCATATCCTGACCTTCCCTGGTGTCTAAGATACCGCATTCTCTATGAAATTGCTTTGGGGGTAAACTATTTGCACAACATGAGCCCTCCGTTGCTGCACCATGACTTGAAGACACAGAATATTTTGCTGGATGATGAGTTTCACGTCAAGGTACGGTTATGTAGTTCTTAAGCTCTTCAGCATCCATACTGAGTGAAAGTGGTTTAGTCATGGCAGAGGAGGAAGCGTGAGGCTGTGGTCACGCAGAGTCTGTGTAATTGTACTCTAGGTGTTTTCTTCTGTTGCTACTGAGACAAAAAAATTTTCAGTGTTTCTTTTGAAAACTCTGTTTTGCCTGAGCAGGGATTTGATCCACCTGAAAGACTGCTGTAGCATAGACAGCAACTGGTAACTTAGAGCAGTGACACTCATCTGGCAGCCTTCTGGTGCTTTTTGAGGAGAAAGCAGAAAGCGTTCCTGTCTTGGATGCTCAGGCAAGTTAGTTCTAGAGAACAGTAGGTCCGACTCAAATGTTAGTGCTCCAGTTGATACCTGTCCCGCCATGTGTACATGCGCATTCTGCTAGTGTAGTGTAAGAACACGCAGAACTGAACCGCAAGCCTGTTGGAAGATGGTTTTTGTTAACTCCTTGAGCTCACAACAGGCTTCACAAGCAGTTTAAAGTTCTGACTCTGCTTTTTAAAATGCCAGGGCCAAGATGTGAAAAAACCACTAAAGATACTCCCGATGAAATCATCAGATGCTTCCACAACTGCAAGACTTAAATATTATTGTGTGGAAGATCCTCCCTCTTTAACACTGCAAGAGTGTACTGTCTAGGTAAATGACAAATGAGGAATAGTTTGCATTTCGTTGATGCTTGGATGGCAAATGCTTCAGTTGTTTCCATGAGATGAATCTGTTTCTGAGACCTTTGAGCAGAGATCAAAGATACTTCACTTGGCAGCAGGGCACCTTAGGTAGCTTTATCTCTGCCCACACCCTCAGCAGGTTGTACCACCACCTCCCACTCAGCTGTGTCAGTGTTGCCGTCTCTCCAGCTTCCTGATAAACCTGACTGGGGAGCTGGTCCAAGCAGTCTTTTATCTACTCTGTTTTAATCCCTAACAGCATTGGTGTGGTTTGGGGCTCTGCCTGTCCACATCTGAACAGCTGCTTTGCTGAGCAACTGAAGGAAAGCAGTCAACTCCTGTGCAACTGCCCTGTCTCCTGTAGGAATTCTCTGGAAGACTGTCCTTAGGTCTTCTTGAGTGGGTTTTTGTGGGGTGAAGTAAGATTCTCTAAATTAGGACATCTGGTAGAAATGGAAGGGCAGTCAGCATGCATGCCACAGAGAAGTGTGGTGTGTCTGTAAGAGGGGACACCATTCACAGGTTGTCTCTAGCTGTCCCAGGTCTACTCAATGAGTGAGGGAATGTGGCTAGTTCCAGTGAGAAAGGCTTGATGAGGGTGCATCATAGAGAGTAAAAGGGATATATCCCACTGTGGAATGCTGGCTGTATGCCTTCCAGAAAGTTCACTTCTGTTGTTGTAGCTGCAGCAGTGCCCACACAGGCATCTTTGCTGTAAATGGTTTTGGTCTTGTGCAAACCATAGAATCATTGAATGACTGGTGTTGAAAGGGACCTTAAAGATCATCTAGGTCCAGCCCCCCTGCATGTGCCTGTAGCTGGCTGCTTATCTTTCTCCGCTGTATGCCGGACGCTGCAGCTCGGGCAAGATTACTCTGTTCGCTGGTTGTCTCCCAGCCTGTCATCCAGCCTGACGACTCTCTCCCCTGGCCAGTGACTGTGGAGTTCAAACTTAAACTATTTAACTCTTTACACAGATGACCTACAAATGCTATGGGCAGGGGCAAGGCCTCAGACTGCACAGCAAAGAAAATATCTAGCAATGGATGTAGCCCAGAATTTCAGAATATCAAATACCTCACTTCACAATTAATATTTCGTGTGTTTGGGGGTGTCCTACATTCTCTCAGAGAGCAACTGTCTTGGGATACTGGGAAGCTAAGAGCTGTTAGGATTTATACTACATTTGCTCTTTCCTCACAACTGTGGAGCTAGGAGCACTCAGTGGTTGGGGTTCTTTCTTTGAACCAAAGGAAGTCCTTTTCTTTATACAGGACACACTTGCAGGTTCTCCAGCTACGGAGTACAGGAGTCCTTCCTTAAAGGAAAGCCAGGACAGGGTAATGCTATAGGGACAGCATGAGTCATGAGCTGGGAATGCTTTCTGGACCAGAGCCGGTGCTCCCAGTTGCTAGGAAAACCACACACTTTAAGTACTTCAGGTGAATGGTTCTCTCCGGCTATTTCAGGGATTTCCAACAAAGATGGGCAAATGAATCCAGTTTTTCCTCTCCAAACGAGTGGTTTGTCTCCCCCAGATTGCAGATTTTGGCATGTCCAAGTGGCGTGTCATATCCATGTCGCAGTCGCGGAGCGAAACCTCCTTGCCGGAAGGAGGGACAATCGTCTACATGCCGCCCGAGGATTACAACCCCAGCCAGAAGAGCCGTGCAAGTGTAAAGCATGATATCTACAGGTGACTCCTGTCGTTCTCCAGTGGGCCAGGCAATCAGTTCAACCTTGACTTGCTGATCTTTAGTATTTTCAGAAAATACTTTTAGCTGAAGTGCTCTAAGTGTGAAAGGAGAACGAACTGGGAAGAACAAATTCAGGGGTGGCTGGATTTGACTGCCTGTTTCTTTTGGAGAGACTGACACGTGTAACGACCCAGAAATTAACCTGAGCTGTGGGAACAGGGAGGCTGCTTGCTGTAAAGGAGTGTGCGGTTAGAGACAGTGTAAGGTGGGGGAAGAACAGTTCACTCCGTCGTGTGGATGCACACACCCTTGTAATTTGTGCACATCAATCAATAGACTTTGCAGAATGCACTTTGGAAAGAAGAAAACAAGTTTTTATGAGGGGCTTAGGAGAGAAACAGGGTAGTGGAGTTGGGGGAGATATTTACAGACATCTACTTACAGAATTACTTACTTTAAGAATGTTCAGATAGATCTGAATCAGTCAGTTCTGAGTGAGGTTTGAGCGCTTTCTGGCCTGGGATTTAACCCCAGTGAAACCAGGATAATTCCTATTATTAGATAAGAAAGTCAGATTGGGGGGAGTCGCATTAATTTATTTTCTTCTGTTTGTTTTAAATGCATTGCTGCTTCTTTAGTAGATTATTTCAGTGCTTCCTATAACTTCAGTTGGATTTTGGAGCTCACTGTAATTTGCATACTGAGATTTAAGCTGCATGTGCATAATGTTTTAGTAGACCAGGCCTAATGCAGACTGGGAATAGAAGTTTATGTGCCATCTATCTTCACTTATTTATTATTACCTGGTCCTGGTGAAAATTCCAGCCAGTGTTCATATACTCACATCATCATGGCCATTAGCTGTAGGCAAGTCCTGGTGTGCGTGAAGAGACTGTGCAGGCTAGAATAACATCTATACCTTTTATGCTTCAAACAGTTACGCAATTATTATGTGGGAAGTGATGTCAAGGAAACAGCCATTTGAAGGTAAGACCGTATCTTCCCTTAATTTCTGTTTCTAGCCTTATGTAAAGATTAAACCTGAATACCTGCGTGCTTCGGGGGGATGTGGGGGTCACTGCTTAGCGACTCAATGTGTAAGCTTGTGGAAGAGCTCTTTGAATTACCTTTCAAATGAGACTTTCTGTGACTTGGGGTTTTTTTGATCCCAATGTTGTTTTTATAACTATTGATGATGATAATTTGATACTAAATACCTTTGTTTCAAAGAAGCATGACCTTATTTTGGCAAACTATAACTACCGTGTCTGCAAACCGAGTTGTTCCTCCTGTAGTGAACGGTTCATATTGCATATATTTCTAATGACTGCACAATGTCTACTTTGACAGAAGTTATAAACCCATTGCAGATCATGTATAGTGTGTCACAAGGACGGCGGCTAGACTTGAGTGAAGAAAGCTTAGCAAGGAGCATTCCTCACCGAGCGCTCATCGTAAGATTGATAGGAAGTGGATGGGCACAAAACCCAGATGAAAGACCGTCGTTTTTAAGTGAGTTTACTTTGCATAATGATACAAGGCTTAACAGATTCCACTGAACCTGTTGGTTACAGACAAAGTTAAGGGTCACAAAAGACACCAAATTGGGTGGGAGTGTTGATCTGCTCGAGGAAGGCTCTACAGAGGGACTTGGACAGGTTGGGGTGGTCTGGAGAAGAGGAGGCTGAGGGGAGGACCTCATTACCCTCCGCAACTCCCTGAAGGGAGGTTGTAGAGAGCTGGGTCTTGGCCTCTTCTCCTTGGTGGCTGATGACAGAAGCAGGGGCAGTGGTCTGAAGTTGAGGCAGGGGAGGTTTGGACTAGATATCAGGAAGAAATTCTTTACAGAAAGAGTGGTGAGGCACTGGAGCAGCCTTCTCAGGGAGGAGGTTGAGTCCCCATCCCCAGAGGTGTTTAAGAAGTGTGTAGCCACGGTGCTTTGCGACAGGCTAGAGTGGCAGCAGGGAGGGGGTTGCTTTGTGTTTGTCCATCCATCAGGTGTTTAGGTATTTGTGGGTATGGGTATGGTTGGACTCAGTGATCTAGTAGGTCCTTTCCAACCACATTTATTGGGTGGTTCTGTACTTGTCTGCTTCCACCGAGTCTGCACACAAACCTTTAGAATGGAACTACGTGTGTGCCACAAAGCTGAGCCCTTAGTTGGAGTTTTTTACACTTGCCACCTGGCTGTAAAAATGCAGCATGTTTTAAGTAACTACTTGCGCGTGCGGGGTTTTCTGCTGCCGAGGGACATGTGAGCAAGCAGTATCAGATAAGCTGTGTTGACTTCACCTTGTGTTTGTATCTCAGTACAATTTTTTTTCACTGGGACATCATCTGTGACTGCTCCACCTCCCAGACCCAGCGGGAACTGATTGAATGTAGGCACTTTCTCTTTCCATTTTCTTTTGTTCTGCTTTTTGCCTGAGAGACCAAATGTAGATACTTCAGCCTTGTTTGCAATGGCGTGCAGAGCTTAGGGAATAAGACCGGAATGTGAGGAGTGGCCCAGTATGAGGTGGAAGGCTTTGGTCTGATTATTTTGTAAACCCACGTTTGTTACACGCATCCGGCATTCTCGGTGTGTCTTCAGTCCCAATCTATTCCCATAATCCTTTCTCCTTAACATGCTGAATTTTGTGGTGACTCCCAGTTCTTCTTTGGCCATTGCAAAAGGGCCTGGCACTGTTGATTGACAGGTGGCTGAATGTGAGCCAGCAGTGTGCCCAGGTGGCCAAGAAGGACCTATGATCTCCGGGCTTCTAGCGCAAACAGTGCAGGCAGTAGGACTGCAGAGCTGATTGAGCCCTCTTAAGCAGCACTGCTGAGGCCTCACCTCAAGTACTGGGTTCAGTTTTGGCCCCTTCACTACAAGAAGGGCATTGAGGTGCTGGAGTGCATCCAGAGAAGGGCAGAGAAACTGGCTGAGTGGTTGATAGCACAAGTCTGACAAGAAGTGTCTGAGGAAACTGGGTTTGTTCAATCTGGAGAAAAGGAGGCTCAGGGGAGACCTTACTGCTGTCTACAACGACCTAAAAGGTGGTTGTAACGGGGTGGGGATCAGTCTCTCAAGTAAGAAACAATAGGATGAAAGGGAACTGCCCCAAGTTGCAGCAGGGGAAGTTTAGGTTGGACATTAAGAAAAATCTCCTCACTTCAAGTATTCTAACACACTGGAACAGGCAGTGGTGGCGTCAGCATCCCTGGAAGTATTTAAAAGACATAGGGATGTCTTGCACAGGGCCATGGCTAATGGCTGGACTTGTTGATCTAAAGGTGATCTTCCAACCTACACAATTTTATGGTTGACTTTTTTTTCCTCAAGCATGGAAATATATCCATTTATAGTGGACTTCTACGTCAAAAAGTATAGACACGTACATATCCTTGTGTACTCTTGTTTTCCAGTGTCAATTGATCAAAGCAAAATAGCCGTCAAATCCTGTGCTCACACTGCAGGAGTAATTACCTGGTGTGGTACTAAAGTGTGCGAGCTAACCTGGATTCTGTTGTTAGTGCCGTGTCCATAGCAAGGAGATCCTTGAAGAAGACACTGATTGCTTTTTCACCTGCTTTGCTGTCATAAAAAGGAAGAGGAAGTTGCCAAACTGTTGCGTGACTAAGGGAATCAAAGCTCAGTGATTGAGAAATTCTGCAATTACCATAGCACAAAGGAGGGGCCGAAACAACTGAACCCCCTTCTAGTCAAACAGACTTTAAATAGACAAGTTCCCCTTGCACGGCAGGGACAAAGACTACTTCTCTCCTTGTTTCTGCATGCACTCGCCAAGTATGCCTGCTGTGCAATTACAGTCAAACAGAATGAACTGTGCTGATGGTTCAGGGTGAGAAATGGAAGGCCAAACCTGTGAAACTGTTAGCTGATGCAAGAGAGTAAGAATCCCAGTACTGGATGAATGTCTTCAAGGTGCAAGTGGATAGCAGTTAATGCAATAGAAAATACCAGTAAGCTCGGGGTGCAGCGTGGCTGCCTGCCAGCACAGTAAGTGGACTTTGCAAAATGACCTTAGAAAGGCAGGAGAGCTGTGCTGTGCCCCCATCCTTTCCCGAGGTTCTGTCTGATGCGGTCTGTGTAACACAAGTGGTCACCTCAAAAGTTTGAACACATACATCTGTGAGCCTTTCAGCTTTGGCCAGCAAAGGACCATAGCGCAGGGAGCCACTTTTAGGTTTTTGTGTGTTACCCTGTGTGAGCAGGTGGCTTTACTTTCTGTGATTTGCTGCCTTTGGTGAGCATGAGGATACCTTTGTTTGGATTTGCGGGATGCAGTGGGTCAGTGCCTTTGACTGGCCACTTTTCTGGCCCTATTGCACAGCATCTGCTCTGGATGTTGCTGGGGGTGGGGGTGTTTGCTGATTTTTCTCACGTTAATCTTTAACACCTCTGCTGGAGTGAGAAGATTGTGATCTGCTCTGAAGTGTTGTAATGTTTGGGCTCGTTTAGCAGTTCAGGCTTGTTGGGTCCCTCTTGGAATGCAGTCAGGTACATCCTCGATCTCTTTTGATCCAGGATGCTGAGGTGGCCAGATCAGGACAGAATTTGCTTTGGTGATGTGAAGCCGGCGGAAGGACAGAGCTCATGTTGGGCAGTGCGCAGTTTGATGTGTTCAACAGACAGATTGTTCTGTCAATGTTAAGAAGTGGCTTTAACAAAATGAAAGCCTCATTTCTACTCAAGTCCTTCAGCAAATTACTTTTTCTTTGTTTAGAATGCTTGATAGACCTTGAGCCAGTCCTGCGAACGTTTGATGAGCTAGCTATGCTGGAAGCAGTCATTCTGCTGAAGAGGTCAAAGGTAAGTGGCTTTGTCTCAGTCATGAGTTGATCAGCTGTGCTGGTAACTTTTGCTTTCTAAAGAAATGTAATCTCCTGCGTCATTTATCCAGCCCTGTGTTTGGCTGAAGCTTGTGCTTGTACAGAGCTGTTGCCTTATAGCAGAAATTTAATACAGTGAGTTATGTGTCTTCCAGTCTCTATATGAATCACGATGCGTCAGCAAGAGCGGAAAGAAGGCAGATACAGAGCACGTCTCTCTGAATATACCTCTGAATCCCCAAGAGGTAAATATTTTACCTACTGCAGCTGGTATGGTGACATCAGTATAGATGCTGAAAGCTTTAAAGGGGGATAACTCACTAAGGGGCAGTTGTTCTGTACTTAGCTTGTCATATAGATAGGGTTTTACCTTCTGATTCTTAATGATGCTGCTTGTGTTTCTTACTATTAATTAAATCTCTATATAAAATTGCTGCCAGCCTTGGAAAAACACAAGTATTAGGATTACATCATGTTCTTTTACTGTACTTCAGTTATGTATCTGTGAGGCATTTAGACATTGATGAGGAAGCACTCTGTAAATCATTGCATCCGTGTGTTTATTTAGTACGCCTTCTCATTATCCAACTGGTATAATTTCAGGAAACATATTCTGGCTCCATCCAGTGTGATGCACTTCCCCTTCGAAGCGTCTCACCAGAGATATCAAGACTCCAGTCTTATCCCAAGTGTAATATTCTCTCATCAGGTAGAGATACTAACGATTCATCTACATTTAAGTTGCAGCTCTACACTCCCACTGTAACAATGCATCTATATCAATGGCTCTATAGGTTTTATAGACTCAGTGCCCTAGGTAAAACCAAATAGATTGGTTTAGCTCTGATTTTCTGTTCCTGTTGCTTGAGAAATCCCTACAGCTAACAGCTTCAGTAGTGCCGAGCTGGCATTTAGTTGTCCCTTCAGATTCCTGTCAGTTTAGTTAATCATCTTCTTTCTGTCCACCTGAATCTTTCAGTCTCTCCACCTTTGTTGAGCTGCCAGACTCCAACATAAACTAGCCAGCTCGCATTTCTCCCAAGGTTCTTTTAAAACAAAACAAGTGTAATGTAGGTTGTTTAGGACTTGTATTGTGGGGTTTTCTAAACAGTCTCTGCTGGCTGATTTTATTTTAACGTAGAAGTACTGTAGCTGGCTATCTTTTTTTTTCCTCCTTTTTTGTCTTAAGGTGGGCAGTCTGATGATCAAGATTTTCTCAGCAGCCAGAGCACAGATGGAAATATCTCAGTAACTCAGAGTGCCAAAGTTGTTGGGCATCCATACGGTCACTTTCCCTCGTCAGACAAGAGTATTTCAGATGTCTCCAGTTCTGCATCCTGTCAGCTGCAGCCATCACCATCTCCTTCAGGTACCGCAAACACTGATGTATCTCCAAGACCCAAAATAAGTGTCGTGATATCAAATGTCTGTGTGTGTGGATAGAAGCTGGAACTGTTGTTCATCTGTAAATTGTAAACAAAGCATGCTGCAAATGGAGAGGGCAAGTAATTCTGCCTCTAGCCCTACGTGGCAAAGTCAGCTGGCTGTCATGTGCAGTCTAGTACCCAACCCTACAGCTCCTAGCTTTTTCCTCTGCTTTTAGGCAAATTTAATTCCTGGTGCCTTGGGTCACAGAATCATTAAGTCCAAGAGCCAACCCGATGCCAACCCAACTGTTCCTAGTGCCAGACAGTGAAATGTTGAAGGCGTGTTTAATCTTCTAGTGTCATTTCTGACCAAACCCAAGTGTTCAACAGCCAGATTATTTGTTGTGTGGCACTACATATTGACAGTTACAGTACTGACTTCTTTTTAAATCCTCTCCAGTCTCAGGTTTTGTTTTGGAAACCATGCAACAGAATGTAGCTCATCAGTGGATCCAAAGTAAAAGAGAAGAAATTATCGATCAGATGACTGAAGCGTGTTTGAATCAGTCACTGGATGCTCTTATATCAAGATTTTTACTCATGAAAGAAGACTATGAACTTATAAGCACCAAACCTACGCGGACATCAAAAGTCCGGCAACTGCTCGATACCTCAGATAGCCAAGGAGAGGAATTTGCCAGAGTTATAATACAGAAGCTGAAAGATAACAAACAGCTAGGACTTCAACCTTACCCGGACATCGCATCTAACTCTCTAAGACTGCACTTTTAGATTTATTCTTTCTCGTGAGACTATGTTGGTATTTCTTACAGTATGACTTTTATTTCTCTGTAGGAGTTTTATACATTTGCTCCTTTGTCTGTACTGTACCTTTGTAGCATCTCAGAAATTACACTGGGCTCATCTAGGCTGCAGTGAGCGAGTTACCAGCACCAGCTAATCAGCTGGAGACCAGTCATAAATGCCAAGCACTTGACGCTTGTTGCCTCAGTTTGTAGCAGTATGTTGATTATACGTGACAAAGGAAAGCCACCGAACCGTCCCTGTTCCCTGTAAAATATGTTCTACGTATTTTCTGTTTGTTCGTATTCTTTCCTTTCCACTGACAGCACTGAGACAACCCATCTCGATGTGGAGTCTTGATTTTTCTCCCTCTGTCTGGTCTTTTCCATATGGTTGTTAAAAAATCTAGATCCTCTATGCTGGGTCTGTAATGAATTTTCTTCTCTCACCCATACTGCCATCAAAGAGGAGCAGTAGCTGGGAGGAAGCTTACATTGCATCTTCACAGGATTTTTGGTTATGTTTGGTCCTGTTTTGTTGCTGGGGCACGTGCATGCGTCAGTCCAGAGAGGAGCCTGAGGGCAAGGAGAATATCCACATCCAGTTTGTACACGGGGATCCTCAGTTAATACCTCTTTTCCATTTGCACAGTTAATTCCTCCCCTTACTTTTGTCACCTGTCATAAATATTTTCATTCAACTTTGTTTTTAGTTTTTGCACGAGGAGCAGGGAGCAGTAGTCTGCGTCTGCGCAAAGATCACGCGTGCTCTGCCCTGCCAGGCTGCACGAGGTGTGCATGGGTCTCTGCTCCATGGCCTGCCCTAACCTCTGAACATCTCCACCACCCTTTTTTGCCTGAAGGATGGCACTAACATGCTGAGGCACAGATGAAGCCACCTGAGGAAAAGGTATGTGGTAGTTTTTTCAGAAAACCTGAGTAACGGTGGCACCCAGGTGGCTTCGAAACTAGTCAAAGACTGGCTGGTTTGCTTTGTCAGAGCACTGTCCAGCGCTTGGGGAAAGGCCAGACTCCCAGAACAGGAAAGCTGAACCCTCGTGAAGCTGCTGTATAGAAAGTGGCAGATAAATGAGGGCTCTGTTTGGAAACGTGAAGGACTGAACTGCCCCACTTCAGGGATTCAGGCTTCAGTGTGGCCGCTACCAGGTGCCAACAGCTTGTTTGTTTAATCTACCTGTGGGGTTTTTAATCTGTCTGATTTTTTTTTGAACAGTTTCCCAAGAATATGCTTTATCATGTATTGGATGGAAAGAAAGGGAAGGGAGTGAATTTTTTAAGTAAACATTTGGCGTAAACCGGGAATTTGTATTTTATCCTGCTTCTTGCTGGAGGCTGTAAAATTTAAACTGCAGAGCTGAGACCAGGGCAGCAATGCAGTGGGTGAAGAAGCTGAGCATGGGCGGGCTCTGAGGAGAGCTGCCAGCCTGGAGCAGTGGAAGCCTGGTGTCAGAAACCACTGAACCACCGCTGTCACGTTGTAAGCCACATCCGTGCCCGAGGAAAGATTTGTGCCATGCAAGGTAGCAAACCAGCAGCCTTCAGATGAGTGTCCGAAATCTGTGTAGTACAGGGCTTCCGGAATTGTGGCTTTAATCACTAAAAGAACACAGGCTGCTTCAGCGGCTTCTGTTTACAACGTGATGATAGGTTGTTCTTGTAGTAAAGTCTGCGTGAGCTGCAACTTTGTCATTTATTATCTTAAGTCACGTGTAAGACGTTAAAATCGTGCTGCCTGTGAAAAGCCTTGGCCTGCCAGGTGGTGTCTGATCTCCCATGTTGGAGGGTCTGCATCTTCTCCCTGTCTCTCAGCTCACAGAAAGCAACGTTTGCTGTAGAACAACCAAACCTTGAGCACAGTGCAGATGCCATGCTTCCTAGTTCTGTGTGCTGTGTGACAGTACCTGCACAGGCTGACAGCCTCACCTGAATGTGTGACCTGTGCTGCTGATCATTCTTTGTGCTGCTGCCCCTTTGCTCTCACTTGCCTCTGCACAGTGCTTACAACAGCTCTTCTGCCAGCGCCCAGTGAGCTGCTGTTCTGCAGAGGCCATGTGGAGCAGATCCCCATACCACCCCAGGTACTGCCAAGGCAACTGTGGTGATTGCCTGCCCTCCAGCCTCTTCAGAGTGGAGAGGAAATGCTGGACGAAGGGAAAAGAGTGTTCTGCTTTCTGAGTTCTTCCTGCTGGCTCTTTTCTGTCAGCAGGGAACTTGCTTGAGGTCAGTTAATAAGGGTAATGATAAATCTGGACTAAAGACTCAATTCAGGAACGATGTCATCATTCTGCTTGCAATTGCTATGGGCCACCTCTCCTCTGTTGCCATCAACCAGAGGCAGCAGGGCTGCAGAGCGTAATTCTCTACCCTCGTGAGTACACACTCATCGCTAAGGTCACGAGTGTTGTTCTAGCCAAAGTCCAGTCCTCCAAGGAAACACTGAGGCCACTCAGTAGAAGTCAGCCCCATCTCCCTCTACTTTCCTCGGACCCTAGGTCCCTCTCTCTGAAGGAGTGCAGTTCATAAGCTGTGTTCTCTGACATGTTAGGCATGCACAGGTTTCCTCAGGAGTGAAGTAGAAGAGGATGAGGCAGCCGTATCTGGGACTTGAGAGATACAGAAGGGGTAAGTAGAAAGCTTTGGGGTGGGCATAGGGAAAGGGAGGGTGAAGTCCTGTGCCCAGTCCACATTGGATGTGTGAAGGATTAGGGATTTAGGATTACAGGATTAGGGAATCACAGAATACCTTTGGTTGGGAAAGACCTTTAAGGTCATAAAGTTCAACCTTCAACCCAGCACTGCTGGGTCACCACAAGTGCTCTACTTGGTGCTGGTCAGACCACACCTTGAGTCCTCTGTTCAGTTTGCTCCTCACCACACAAAAAGATGTGGACAGGCTGGAGAAGGTCCAGAAAAGGGCCGTGAGGACGATCCGAGAACTAGAAGACCTGCCGTATAAGGAGAGGCTGAGAGGCTGCGTTTGTTGAGACTTGAGAAGAAAGGCTCAGGGGAAGCCTTCTACCCGTGTACCAGAACGTAAAGCATGGCTCCTAAGAAGATGGAGACTCCTGTTTCACAAGGAATCTCGGGAAAGACAAGGGGTGCTGCACACCAGTTGCTTCTGCAGAGATTCCATTTGGACTAGCTGAAAAATGTTCCCCCTGAAAGCAATTTAGACTCTAGAAGGGTCTTCCCCGGGAAGCGGCGGGTTCCACTTTTGGCAGCTGTAAGGCTCAGCTCGACGGAGTGCTGGGCATCTCATCTCAGCTGTGTTTCTTTCGCTTAAGGGTTGGGCTACATGATCCTTGAGGTCCCTTCCAAGGTCTGCTGTGATGCTGTGAAGACAGCGCTCTGTGATTTATGATCGCTCGGAGCTGACTTACAGGCTGTTACAGTAAACTGGTGGGGAATGCCGAGCGGGACGTAACCGTCAGGGCCTGGCCAATACGGAAAGCGTTAGCGAGGAAAGCGGTCTGTTCCGTGTTCTAATGCACAGCCCCCAGGGAACGAAAGCGAAGCAGTGAACCTGGCAAACAGCTCTCTGCTTTTTCATCTCTGTTTTACTAACGCTGCCCTACAGAAGTAAAAGAACTTAAGCTGATGGAGGCCCTGCTTAAGGAACGTGGTGCTCAGCATCTGTGTTCTTCCAACAGCGAACAACCCACAAAACAACCCTGTTGCCAAAATGATTCGTGATATATTGCAGTGTACGTAAGCACAGACTGGCGGGCAGCTGGGACTGTGCAGTCGGTTCTGGCAGGACTGGAGAGCTCTCGGGAGTAATAACCATCCCCCACAGATAAAAATGAAGCAACTTCAAGCCTGTTTATTCAAAACACTTGTCCCATAGCTGCTTTGAGGAGTGTTTGGAAAAGCACTGCTGCTTCTGCGTGAAGATCCGCTAGACCTGCCTGTGACAGAAAGCCTGTTTGTAAAAGATCTCTGTGTAAAACCAAGAAATGGGAGGAGTGCTGGCCCGGAATAGGAACATTTGGGTCACTGTGGGTTACAGAGGAATGCGCTACATGATGCAACTCTTCTGCTTGCTTTCCAGTTGCCTTCCTGGGGCTGATTGGAGGGATATCTGCATTTTAATTTCTTTCGCTTTACCATGCGGAGTAGTAGCCTGTTCTGGTGAACTCAGGGTATCTGTGCCTCTGCTCAGTCCACTGACTTGGGACTCAACGTGCTGGATCAGCTTCTTCCAGGTGCCCTTTGACATGTGAGTACCGATTTTTGTGTTGCTGCTGGCCTTGTCGGTCATGGAAAACAAAGCTGCCCGGTTACTGGACGTTCTTTCTCGCATTCATTAACTTTTTGCTCGGTGCAGATGACATTTTTTGGGTGTTCACTTGGTTTTTTAAGAAGTCTTTTTCCCGACCTTGGTTTTGTCTTCCTTCTATCACCATTTTCTAAGCAATTGAGGGAAGCTGGTAATTAAGATGCTGCGTTCTGCTTGCTGATGGCTTTGTTTGGAAAACCCCTGTTTCAGGAGCGCTTGGGCTGTCTTTCTTGAAAGCTCTTGTTGATTATAGTCTTCATGCTACTGTAATAAAAGCAGCAGCTACAGGCAAAAGACGAGGGTATTTGTGTTAATTGTCCTGAGGAAACACATGTGTGCTTGTTAGAGCAGCAACGGGAGAGTCGCTGCTCTCTTACAGTAGCCTTTCTGCTAAAAGAAGCAAGATGGTCACCTACCCTCTGGTCAGCTGCTACCTTCTCTGTTTCGCACCTTTCACAAACTTGGACTACAGTAGCTTCCCTCTCAACTACCCCCTGTGGTTTCCTTTGGGGTGTGAATGGAGTGCTGGAGGTGGAGCAGGTCCCCCACGCAGCCCCAGCGACAATTCTTCTGAGACCTGAAATAATCTCTTGTCAGCACCAGAAAGAAGGACGAGAAAGCAAAACATGGTGTTGGGGAAAGGATTTAATATTTACCTTCGTGAAGCCCCAGGGTGTAAAATTTCTACCAGACCCACGCAGCACTGCCAGTTTAAATTCCCTTCAGCTACTCAGTCATCTGTACTGCATTTCAAAGTCCAGGTTTGGTACCGTGTCCCAGTGACAGCCTAACGGTCGCCTTTGTGTCCTACTTCACAGCAGAGTATCTCGTTTACCAGTGAGACTTCTGTTCCTTCTGTTTTGAGGGGTTGGAGCTGCCAGGGGAGGGTTAGGTTGGGTGTTAGGAGGCCCTTCCTCACAGAAAGGATGATCAGACATTGGAACAGACAGCCCAGGGTGGTGGTGGAGGTGTTTAAGAGGCCACAGTAACCCCCAGCAGAGCTACAGACCTGGGGGATGAGTGGCTGGAGGGCAGCCTGGCAGAGGGGGACCGGGGAGTACTGGCTGACACTGATTGAACAGGAGCCAGCAGGGTGCCCAGGTGGCACAAAAGAACAAAGGCATCCTGGTTTGTATCAGGAACAGTGTGGTCAGCAGGACTAGGGGTGTTGTTTTCCCCCTCTACTGGGTACTGGTGAGGCCTCCCTTTGAGTCCTGAGAGCAGTGCTGGGCCCCTCACTTCAAGAAAGAGATTGAGGGGCTGGAGCGGGTCCAGAGGAGCAAGGAGGCTGGAGGGAAAGGCTGATGAGGAGAGCCTGAGGGAGCTGGAGGTGTTTAGCCCAGAGAAGAGGGGACTCAGGGGGGACCTTATCACTGTAACTACCTAAAGTGAAGTTATAGACAGATGGGAGTCAGGCAGGCTCTTCTCCCAGGCAACTAGCAGCACAATGAGAGGGCAAGGCCTGGAGCTGCCAGGGGAGGGTTCGGCGGGGTGTTAGGAGGCCCTTCCTCACAGAAAGGATGATCAGACATTGGAACGGACTGCCCAGGGAGGTGGTGGAGGTGTTTAAGAAAAGACTGGCTCTGGCACTTAGTGCCATGCTCTCGGTTGTGGTGGTGTCAGGTCCTGGACTGGGCTCGATGATTTCAGAGGTCTTTTCCAGTCTCACTAGTTCTGCGATTCCGTGGCTCTTGACTGCAGGATGAAAGCAGGCCCAAAAACCGTTCTTTGAACAGTGTATGCCTTACATGCTAATTGTCTGCTCTGCGTGTCTGATGCCATGTGTGTACAGGTGTTCTCTCCTCTTATTTCCAGGTAATAACAGCTGAGGATGGCAGCCCCGTGGCGAATGTGCCGCAACAAAAAATCCAGAGCTGAGAATGAAGAAGCGGAAAGGGACAGCATGGCACAAACAAGTGGACGAATGCAGATGAAAAAAGAAATCACCTTACTAAATGGAGTGTCTCTAATTGTAGGGAATATGATTGGCTCTGGGATATTTGTGTCACCCAAAGGTGTTTTAATGTACAGCACTTCCTATGGGCTCTCCTTAGTCGTCTGGGCACTGGGTGGAATGTTCTCGCTGTTCGGAGCTTTGTGTTACGTGGAATTGGGAACATCCATCGTTAAATCTGGAGCCAGTTATGCCTATATCCTGGAGGCATTCGGTGCCTTTGTGGCCTTCATCAGACTCTGGTCTTCCTTGCTAATTATTGAACCAACAAATCAAGCAGTGATAGCCATCACGTTTGCTAACTACATTGTTCAGCCAGTTTTTCCTCATTGTGAGCCGCCAAACGATGCGGTCAGGTTAATTGCCGCTGCTTGTATCTGTAAGTAAAGTTATCATAGAACGGTTTAGATTGGAAGGGACCTTAGAGATCATCTAGTTCCAAACCCCCTGACATGGGCAGGGAAACATCTCACTAGATAAGGTTGCCCAGAGCCCCATCCAACCCTGGCCCCTCCATGGATGGAACATCCACAGCTTCTGTGGGCAACCTGCTCCAGTGCCTCAGCACTCTCATAGCAGGAATTTCTTCCTACATTTCTTTGTGGATTATGATTCCCAGAAGTTAAGAACTGGAATTGTTGGTGCCCATAGCGACTTTTCTCAATTTATGCTCCTTCATCTCCTGTGAAAATAACTTTGCTGCACTAAAACTTGTCCTTCAGGACTAATAATCTTCTATTCAGAATGGATTTATGTGGGGCTGGGATCATTGGAGAAGGAGGAGATTTGTAACAACTTAGCTGGGGGAAATCTGACTGCTGATTGAAGATCTCTCTGGATCACTGGCCTAACCACATGCGATTCAGGCGCTCTCTTCCCGATTTCTTTCAAAGCACAAAAATGAACAAAAAACGTCTCAAAATTCATTTGGAATTACAGATAATCTGCCTAACCTGAGTATTGTCTCCCGAGGACAATCAGCTCTGCGGAGGTGACCTTGCTGTGACTGTATGTCACTAGGTGAACACTGGGATGCTCATTATAAATCCATCCTCCAGCAGAGGGTATCCGTTAGCTGTGTGCAGCCACAGTCTGACTGCCTCAGGTGTGCCTCCTCGCATAGAAAATGAGTTGCCTTCCCCCTGCCTAGGCTTAGCACAAGCGTTTCGAGCAACAACACATTGCTGGGAAAATCACAGTGTATTATATTAGCTGTGACATGCAATTTATTAGTGTCAGATAGCAATTTTATTGCTAGCTTGTACAATTCTGATAAAGCTCAGCAGCGTGGATTTAATTGCCACTTCGACATAGTGGAGAGAACTCATTTAAGGCTTACATAAATCTTGTTTGGGTTTAACTTCTGGGACAAAGGACAGAGCAGGAGGAGGAATGGTGACTGAATGGATTCCAAATACTCTCTGCAACCGCCGCTTTTCTACTTGTATTAGATTCTGTCAAAACTGAGGCTTGAGACAGCTCTAAATAAGTAGTGTGACCTTCAGGCTCGGGCCCAAAAAGTAAACGGCACAGTTGCTAAGCCATGGGCACAAACTAAGACACTGGCCTGGCTCAGGTCAGTGTCTTGCCAACTGCATCCAAACCTTTTGGATGTGGCTTCCTCTGTAATCTAGAGCTCAATCAGCAGGGAGAGCTTGAAAAAAATCAGCACAAGTAAAAGATTTTAGAGAACTCTCACCTCCTGCTGGCTTTAATAATATTTAAAGATTATGTTAAAGGGGTCTTAAAGTGCAACATCTGATGTGTTTTGTCTTACCCACTATAACTGAAAGATCACCCTGCAGAAACCACTGAGTAACTCTTAAATTGGGTATTTCATTAATTTAACTAAATTTATGCGGTCCAGAAATGGTGAAATTTCATTCTGGATTGGTTTTTTTTCTTGCAAGAGGAGGCATGATGTAGAATGTTGGTGCTCATCCCGCGCGTTTTCTTTCTCCCTACAGGTTCCTTAACTTTTATTAATTGCGTTAGTGTGAAGTGGGGAACACGTGTGCAAGATATTTTTACATACGCAAAACTGATGGCTCTTCTCTTGGTGATAGCTGTTGGCCTTTACAAAATTGCTATAGGTAAGAACTTTTATGCAAATTCTTCAAAATGAGCCATATATGAGTTTCCAAACCTGTGCAGGAAGATCAGACTTACAGGTGAAATGTTATTTATCCTGGGAATCCTGACTGCCATAGGAAGATGATCAGTGGGGATTGCTGTCAGTGGGGATTTAATTATCCTTCTCCTCTTAGTGTTGCAAACCAATACACTCCAAGTTCTGCTTGCTCAGGCTCAATAGCAAATAGCAGCTGTATGTATATCGGTTTAGTGACAATCCCAGTGCCTTTGACTTAACGCTTGTTAAAGGCTACAATTGCTTCTTGTCCTCTGATAGTCACAGAATGTCTTTGGTTGGAAGAGCCTTCAGTCCAACACTGCCAGGTCACCCCTAAACCATGTCCCTCAGCAATACATCTATCTGCCTTTTAAATATCTCCAGGGATAGTGATTCCACCACTGCCTTGGGCAGCTTGTCTCAATGCCCAGCAACCCTCCCAGTGAAGAAATTATCATGAACATCCAGCCCACACCTCCCTTGGCACAACTTGCAACACTTCCTCTGCTCCTCTAACTTGCCAGCAAGGAGGAGAGGCTGTCACCCTCCTCCCTCCAACTTCCTTTCCGATAGCAGAATGAAGCCATAAGGTCTCCCCTGAGCCTCCTTCACTCCAGACTGAACAACCCCAGTTTCTTCAGACACTTCTTATAGGACTTGTGCTATAAAGCCTCACCAGCTTCATTGCTCTTCACTGGATGCACTCCAGCACCTCAGTGTCCTTCTAGTGAAAGGAAAAAACTGAACCCAGTACTTGAGGTGAGGCCTCACCAGTGCTGAGTACAGGAGGACAGCAGTTCTGTAGTCCTATTTGTCCACAGTATTCCTAATACTAGCCAGGATGCCTTTGGCCTTCTTGGCCACCAGGGCACACTGCTGGCTCACATTCAGCTGGCTGTCAACAAACATCCTTTTCTGGCAGGCAGCTCTCCACTCATTCTTGAGTCTATAGCTTTTCATGGGATTGTTATGACTCAAGTGCAAGACCTTACAGTTGGCCTTGTGGAACCCCATACAATTAGCCTTGGCCCATCGATCCAGCCTGTATAGGACAGGACAGTATAGCAGAAACTGCCAGACACGTCCTTCTTATCACTTCTGGCACCCCACTCCTCCTGCCTTGCCCATGAGAGAGAGCTGCTGCCAAGAGCCCTGAGAGGGGAGAGAAACAGGGAGAGAGAAACTCACCTTTACTGGTAGCAGAGCATTCTCATTCCTAGAAACAAGAGGAAAGGCTGTGGATCACTGCAGTACAGTAAGGTATGACAGGACAGAGAAGCCACCCTTATTGGCAGTAACTGTACAGAACTCAATAAGCTGGAGACTAGCTTATTCCACTGCTAACTCTGATCTTTCACACAACAATAGATCTGATCTTATTAATCGGAGTCTCTGGAATAGTGAGGTCCCTTTCAACTCTAACTGTGTTGCTTAGTTACTAAGGTCTTTCATTTTACTTTGTATGCAATTCCTAAAGAGCTACTGCATATTTTTTCAGTTAAAAGAAAGACTGTTTTCCCTCTTTGCCTTTTTTTCCTGTTGTAAAGGACTCGTCTCTACTGTGATTAAGCAGAACTGAGCACTTAAATACAGAAAGGAGTGGAGGGAGGGAGAACTGATACAAACTTCTGGAGAAAGCCTGGTCAGGTCAATGCACTCTTTTAAACTGAGCAGTTGCTTTAATGAAAAGAACGGTTATGGCATTTTCACCCTGCCACATTCCTTCTGATGTGCTTAGATACATCTCCTTTTAAAACAACTCAGTCTGCATCTGATCTGAGTATGAGCTGCCTTCAGTAAAAGAAGCTTCCATGGTCCCTTTGGAATGTATTTTGTTTCCTTCCATCCATTTTCTTCCCCAAATAGTGTGCACATCTCGTAGCTTCACACCCCCTCCCAACAGTGTCCTGGTAGTAACTGTTCTTCAAAGTGAATTGCTTTTGTGGTTATCTAAGCACTCTGTAGTTTAATCACAGGTGAAGTTGTTTAATTTTACTACAAAGACCTTATCTTCTCCCTAATAGAGGTTTCAGCATGTTTCATTCTTACTTAAAACACAGAACTTCGTATCTGTACATTGCCCTGTTTGTTAGTTGGCTTCCCTTCTGCAAACTGTTTGGCCTTCCTTCTTTCTAGAACTGCAGCGAAGGCTCATGCAGCTCCAGTAACACTGTCTGTTTTGCAGGTTTTTGTCTCAATCCATTATGCTAAACTAGAAGAGAATTTTGAAAGGAAATATTTTTCAAGTCTTCCCTCTTAATTTTAGGAAGAACCTTTTGGGTAAAGCAGCCTATTGAGAGCCATGACTCCAGGAGTTCCCCCACCAACAGCTACTAATTCATTTGGTGAAAACAAAAGCAGAAATATGAGATAGATTCAGGAACTGAAATTGTACTTCCCAAGTGCTTCTGCCTGGCTGACAGGACGAGGCATGCTCCTTCCATAGGCTAGACAGTGGTGCCAGGAGATGAGCACACCATGGTAGGATTACACAAGTCACATCCTAATAACAAACATGGAAAAACACTGCCATCTTCCCGTAGAAGTGTAGGTGTCTGAGCATCTGCCTGAAACTTTCCTGTTTGTGAATGAAAATGTAAGCTGGGCACTTTTAGACACAGTCATGAAAGCTGGATGCAATGGGGTTCTGTTTCCTTCTGGTCAGCTGAGACTTTGAGTGTCGTGTCCTTCTGCGCTGTAATCCTCGGAACATAACAGGCAGTTGGTACCTGCCATTTGTACAGGAGAAACTGAAAACCTGAGAGCTCCGTTTGAGGGCTCAGCCACAAACCCAGGGATGATCGCACTGGCTCTCTACTCTGCCCTCTTCTCCTACTCAGGATGGGACACGCTCAACTACGTTACTGAGGAAATGCAGAATCCCAAGAGGTAAATGTGCATTTTCCCTTTGGATCGCTGAAGTGTCCTAGTAAGATAGATGATGGCAGGATGAGGCTCTCTGTATTTGTTCCTGCCTGCAAATTAGTCAAACTGCTGTCTTTGCAAAAACCTTCTTCTCAGAAGAAGGAGTAAGTAAGAAACTCGGTCGTTGTCCACACTAGTAAGTCGCCTGTCTGCATATACGTATTTTACACCCTAAACATCACACTGATTTTTGAAGGAGAGCAAATAACCACTGTAAGCAGGGGAAAACACGGGTCCTTCCAGCTCTTTGCATTTCCCTACTCCTTTTGAGTCGGACAGATCAATTATTTTATTTTCCCAGGACTGGCTTTCCCCCAGTAGAGTGGTGTGCCAGGTTCATCGCTACTTTATCACACGATCTCTGGCATTGCTGTTTTATAAGCAAAATGTTTCATTTCCTCTGAAGATGAAAGATCAAGTTAAAAATAGAAAAGCCCATACTGGAAATATCCTCTGTACCCCTGCGATTACAGTGAGTGGGGGAGGAACCACAGAATAATTTCGCTTGGAAAAGACCTTCAAGTTCATTGAGTCAAACCATTAACCTAACTCTGCCAAGCTCATTGCTAAGCCGTGTTTGGAAGCACCACATCTACATGACTTTTACATACGTGTAGGCATAGTGAAACAACTGCTTTTCTGGGCAGCCTGTTTCAAAGCCTGATCACCCTCAATACAGATTTTTTCCTAAATTTCCCCTGGTGTGACTTGAGGACATTTCCTCCTGTCTTATCACTTGTGAGAAAGTGAGAAGAGACCAAAATCCACCTCTCTACAGCCTCCTTTTACAAGGTTGTAGACAGCTCTCCTCAGTCTCCTTCAGACTGAGAGCCCCAGCTCTCCCAGCCACCCCTCAAGGCTTGTTCTCCAGACCCCTCACCAACCTTGTTGCTCTTCACAAATGTCTGCCTTTGGAGACAGTATTCTACTCTGATCACTAATGATTCTGATTCTATGATTTAAATATCCCTTATTTAAAGAACATGAAACTTTTTGTTGCTTTCCTTTCACAGGAATCTACCTCTTTCTATTGCAATTTCAATGCCTATTGTGACTATAATTTACTTGTTGACTAATACAGCCTATTATGTCGTGTTGGACATGTCAGCTCTCCTCACAAGTGACGCAGTGGCTGTGGTAAGTTGTGTAAAATACTTTGTGGGCCAAGTTACTGTATGGGTGGTCCTGCAGAAACATCTCAGCAGAGTTCTCGGCAAACCAATTCAAATATTTCCATGCTCGAGTTTGTTGCTTCGTTTTGAACTGTTTTCCTGTAATAGCACCAGTACATTAGAAGATGCATATACAGAAAATACGCAACACACCTATTATTATTAAATCCTTCTGTATGCTCTATATAGCAGTACTTCATCATAGAAGTTTTTGCCAGGGCCAGACAAAGGTCCATGGAAAGTCCTGCTGGTTTAAGAGCCACGAGTTCTGAATATCATTCTAATGTACAGTGCGGGATATTTTAATGTTGCAGGACCACAGCAATTTTTTTAACATAAAAATGTGCAGTATCAATCATTTGTACAAAAGAGCCTTTATAACTCATGGATTACTACAGTCGGGTTTTGTCAGAATGATTACTTGTATTCCAGAATCAAGGAAGGGACCTCTGAAGATCATCTAGTTCAACCCCACTGCCAAAGCACCCAGACAGGGTTTGAAAGCCTCCTGAGAGGGAGACTCCACAACCTCTCTGGGCAATGTGGTCCAGGGCTTCACCACCTTCAGATGGATCTTAACGTGTTCTAGTTTGTGCCCCTTCAAGAGGCACCACTGAGAAGAGTTTGGCCCCAATCACTCCTTAGATATTTATAAACAGTGATAAGGACCCCTCTCAGTCTTTTCCAGGCTAAACAGACGCAGACATTCCTTGTCAGAGAGATGTTCCTGCTCAGTTCACTAGAGCAAATACATCATCTCTTATTTCGTTGACTTGGTCTAGGCTTAGAATCTTTTCTCAAGCTTTTTTGAATGTATCTGCCATTTTTATTTTGAGCCTGATCATTTATTCCAAATTCTAATTCGCCACTATCAGCTGTCATAAGAGCCTGGGCTATGACACAGTATTTGGGCCAGTGTTGTCTTCATGGGAGTTTCTCAGGACTGTCTGCAAGTTTAACATTATGAGACTCACTATTATTTTCTTTCTCTGTTACAGACGTTTGGCAGTGAAACCCTTAGTTATGCAAAGTGGATAATTCCTATAGCAGTGGCCATGTCTTGCTATAGTGGCTTAAACTCATCCATAATGGCAGCATCTAGGTATAAGATTTACTTAAACGATTCCTTTTCAATTACTTAATTATTAACCTGCTTTTTTTACTATTGCATTGTAAAAATTATGTTAAGTTTTGCGATGTCCAATTGGTCATTTATGACGGAAGGACTGTTACAAGCTGACACATCTTCTAATGATCAGCACCGGCCGATAAACTAAAGCTGCTTGAGAAGAGAGCAGCAGCTCTTACAACAGAGTCACAAAAGAATTAACACTGCCTTCGTCAGAAACAAGGTACCCTAAGGATCAGAGTCTGGCTGTGCTTTCTTTGCCTTTTCTTATTAGGCTGTTCTATGTAGGAGCCAGGGAAGGACACCTCCCCGACAGTCTGAGCTTGATTCACATCAAGTGTTTAACACCAGTCCCTGCTCTCCTCTTCAATGTAAGTGACAGCCTGGCCCTGTGCCTGGCCAGGATAGCTGGGGTTTTAAGACTTCACCTCTCCCTGGTGTTTCTGCCAAGCTGCTTCTCCCCGTGGTGGAGGCATCTTCCTCAAATACCTACAGTTTCTAAAACGCATTGAGGGTGGTGCTGTTACGCTGTCTGGTGGGGTTTTCTCAGTGGAAATAGTATCTGTGCTTCCACGGTCTTTGTTTTTATTATCTCTAGGGCTTAACGACGTTGCTTTATCTCCTTGTGGAAGATGTTTTCATCCTCATCAATTACTATTGCTTCAACTACTGGCTCTTCGTGGGTCTGTCTGTTGCAGGATTAATGTATTTGAGATACACTCAGCCACACAGACCACGTCCTATCAAAGTAAGTAAGCAAGAGCTGGAAACAAGCCCTAAAATCCAGCAGTTGGTTTTCATCAACTTCTAACCTTTATAAGAAAAATGTATTTACCAGTAAACTCTCAAGACTCTCAACTAGTCTTCAAATGTCAAGTCCTGGACTCTTGGTCAAGTCACACAAAATGTGAACGCCTCATTACTGCAGGTAGTGAAAAACGTTTTAGTAAAAACAATCCATAATGATGCTTTTGAGCTTTGCTTGCTTGTGGTATGATATTGGTCAAGCGTCCGTGCCAAGTGGTTGCAAATCAGTCCTATCAGCGTAGCAACTGAAAGTCTGGCAGAGTTAGCTCCCAATCAAAACTACAACGCAAATTGCAATTGAATTTGTAGGGAGAACTACCCATTACTGCTCAGTTTTAAATTGCTGTTTTCAGAGGCTCGTCACTGTCTGGAAGGAAATGGAGCTTGTGAAGGCCTGAAAACAACAAACCGATCAGACATTTAGGTGTGTACCAAAGAGGCAGCTCGCAGCAGCATACTAGCAATGCACAGAAATGAGCAAATTGCACTGCCCGCAGGCAGCCAGAAGGTCCAGTACACAGCAGTCGTATAGTAAATAGCTGTATTTTTCTCATTAACAGGTCTAATTTTAACTTGCCAAGCCTGACACTTTCACAATAGAGTATTAACTGCATCTTTTAATAAATATTGGAAATTTCTTTTGTCTCCACAGCTTAATCTCTTCTTCCCTATAGCATATTGCTTATGTTCCCTTTTCCTGGTCGTAGTTCCTCTCTACAGCGACACAGTAAATTCCTTTATCGGCATTGGGATTGCCCTCTCAGGCATTCCTGCGTATTATTTGGGAGTTTATCTGCCAGTGGAGAAACGACCTAAATGTCTGAAGTGGCTCTCTGGTAAGCACCATCATCTTGTCCTAGGCAGTCCCTGAATGCTTGATCCGAAGAAAAACTTTTCCCCATAATCCTGTTCCTTTATGAAGTTTAACTCCGCTTTTGCACATGGCATATCTGAGGTCAGCTGTGCCCCCACGTGGTGCTGGAAACCAGGCATACCTGTACCAAACAGTCCAGTGTGTGGGTATAATGCGGTCAGCTAGCATTCGCAGTGTTGGGCCATTTCAGCCTGCTGGCTCACTGAAAGCTGTGTAGGATTCTGGTTTGATATGCTGCAATGCAGAATTACTAGGACATTATTGCTTCACTTTTTCTCCAAGAAATGGACCACTTTCATAAACTATTAAACAAAGACTGATTGGCCTGAAAGACAGTTTCACTGCTCAAATTCAAGCAGTCTTGAAAAGAAAATATTTTTTAATTCCATTTGAATTCAATGAATATGTTGATGGCAATTCAGTTAAGTAAGACTATGTTTAATTATAACGTGTGTCTCACTACACTGATGAAGATGTTTTAAGCTTTTCCTAATACCTGTGTAGTGCTTTCCCATCGTCAAGATCCATATATTTGTAGAAGATCTATTATGGCTATATCTCACACGTTTTTGTTATGTATTCCAGCTACAACAACAAAATATGTTCAGCTGCTTTTCTACTGTGCTCTGTCAGACCTGGACATAGACATGGAACCTACATCAGCTAAGAGTAAATAGTTGCCTTTCCATCGAGAACTGTGCCTTGGCTGTTCCTATCTGGTACAACTTCTGCCAGTGGGACACAGCTTCATGAAGTGTGTTCAGTTACACTAAAGCACTAACCAGTGTACTATGGATCAGTTCGATGTCTTAATTTGTGCTTGTTTATTAACCACTCTGGTTTACAGGATTTTTAAGAACAAATTCTGTTTGTTCGTAGTGCGTTGTCTTACAATACTTTGAAACGATAAAGCACTGTACAAACAAACATTTATTAGTCGATAAGTGCCAAGTATTACTTTGTATTCAGTTACCATTATATAGGTCCCTGTAGCTTCTAGCATTATTGTCTTCTATTGATGGCTGCCAAGAGAAAGGGCAATGCAACAGGCAATGGCTGCTACTCAAACCTTGCTTCATTCGCCTCCCACATTGTGAAGTCAGTGGAAGGATTGGTGCACCTCCAACAGCGTTTGCTGACAGGGCTCCTGTGAAACCTATTTGCGTTTCAAGGCCAGCTGCTGGGGCACTTTTCACACAAAATGTGAACAGTAAAAAGACACTAAGTTAAGGTAAACACGAAGATATTAGTTACATACTTGGCTTTTTGAAAGCCACAGCTACCGAGCACTAAAGTCACTCGAGTACTGCAATCACAAAACACTAAGAAAGAAGACTTAGGGTGTAATTTACTTTGCCCAGCTCCCAGCAATCCCTGGTACTCTTCACGCACAGACAACTTGTGGCTCTCTTACAATGCCATCTTGATCCTACTCTGCAACTATATGGAATACTGTAGGTTTCCTCCATTTCTTATAAAGCACAGAGCTGTGGTCCCAGGCTGTACCAGGGCATAGAGAGTATAAACTCTACAAGTGGGTACCACGCTAAATGGTCTTTGCCTCCACTGAGTTCAAAGTCATGTTTGGGACTGAGCTCAGTGTCATAGCAAGGCAGCACTGGGCCATTTTCTGAAGTTTCTCCTTGCAGGTCTACAGTTTCTAAGTGACTGGAGACACCTGGGGTCACATCTTGGGTGGTAGCAGAGAGTAGGAGCTACAGGGAGTGTCCTAAGGGCTGTGGGCTAAGACTATTCCCATAGAAGTTTCTCAGCTCAAAATTCCCTTCCTCTGTTGCATTCTTTCCAAAAATCTCTTTGCCTCTCTACTCTGTTCACTTTCTGGGAATGACACACAAGCCTTCATTTTCTTTCTGGACAGAAGGAAAGCAGTAGCAAGATGGAAGGTTTTAAGTGTTAATGATGTTACTGCAATTCCCTGTGGACATCTGGATCTCAGGAATGTCAATGCTGATTTCTCACTCCTTACAAATAATACACGGATGTTGTTGTCAAATGTCTAAAGCAAGTCGTAAACGCTGAAGATTTTAAATAAACGCTTGATGTTTGTCCAGTGCTGCGGCTGGCTGGTTTTAAAGCACAACAGTAGTGCTGTGAATGAGGGTTGCCCTGTCTTACATCTTGCACGTTTGTTTGCTGGGAAAGCAACAGGTCTAACTTTTACAGCACGACAAAATTAACATTCATGGAAGGAACATCTTCTAGTTGTTCCAGGTGAGACTCTCCCTCCCAATTCTTTACTTTCTTGTTCTGAGAGTAAAACTTGGTGGGACAGATCCCGTGACCTGAGTGTGGCTATCAACAGCTACAGGCTGTTCTGAAGAGAACCATTTCCTCTACCATTTTCCCTCCCATAATTAGATTCACTTGAGAGTGATTTCACTTCATACAACAGTATTAAGGGCAGTCATTTCTTTTCATTGCCTCCTTTTACCCCTGCTCCCCCTGAAAATTAGTTTTAATGACTTGTCCTAATTAAGCTCGATCAGATTCTTTATTATGTTCCCAGATTTCCAGTGGTGTGATCACGTAACCTGCAAATTATAATTGCAGTTTGGTACCCATGCAGACTGATGATTATAATTGGTACCTGCTACCTCCCTTCTAGTTTCCGTTACAGCTTTGCACTCAGGGAAGCTAGTTCCATTTTTGGAATAAACAGGATATGCTGCCCTAAAAGAACCATGTTTGCTTCCAAACGCATTTCACTGTCATAAAATGTCTAACTTTTAAAAAGCAAATCTGCCAAGCGGTGTCTGGGTAAGTGTGGGGAGAACCTGACCACAGCTTTAAATAAACCAAATATTTCTGCGCATATCAGAAAGGGGTCAAAAGTCAAACCAGTGCTTGTGGAGCCAAAATTAGTTATTCTAGGTATTTCAAAGGTATTTCCAAAAGGTAGCTCTGCCTCACCACTGCGTCAGTGTACCAACACTTCTTCACCAAAGAGTGAGGGATGGTACAGGCCTCTCTGCAATAATTTAACTTCCTTGCAGAGTTCATAGAATGAAGAAAGACATTTGAGACCCGAGCTAATGATTTCGTAGGAAGGCTATGCAATGCTCATAAGACTCAAATTGATCTGAGCTTGCTCTAGGAAGGAAATAATAAGCAGAAAAGTGAAAGGAGGCTCTGGAGAGTCAAAATAGGCTCCAGGAATCTGCAGGTTTTGCCTAGGAAGGAGCACAAATTCTGGATATGTATGTAAGCATCCTGGCCCTGCAAGGTTGCCTGACAACCTCCATAAAAACTGCCACTTCCTTTTCAGAATATTTCTCTAAAAGGTTTCAGATACAACAAGTCTAATAATCTTTACGGAACCTGTTTTAATAGACAAGTGTTATTTTTTCCCATTCACTCTCAGCCCAGGTACAGGGTTAGGAAAATCATTACTGAATTGGAAAATAGTATTCAATTTACTAGCACGTCACTGATGCTTGATAAAAATAGAACCACATTTTCGACTGCTCTAAGTGGCAGAAGGTATTACAAATTGTCACTGCTCCATTGCCACTTATTAGTTCCCCAGACGTGAGGAACTAATTTACATTTTTTAAGTCTCTGATTGCTTGTAGTAGCTCTCATGCTTTTAACATTTCATTCGCAATAGCACCTAGAAACCAGCTGGAAGGTTTTAAAACATCATTGCCTCAGGCCTTTACTGATCTAGGTCAGTAGAGAGGGTAGACATTTTTTCCAGAATTATTTCCAAACATTTTTCTTTATCAGACCAAATCTGTCATGTTTCCTCTCCATTCTCATTCCTGCCAGTATGTCTGTGGTTTATACTCCTGCCTGCCTGCATTCACTCTTACAAAGCACAGACCTGACAATGGAGCTGAGAACTGCAAAGGTGTCCTGCAGCTCCTACCAACCCATCGCTTCCAGCAGTAGGACTCTCTAAGCTCTGTGCGGGCTTGACCCGTACGGAGCTTTTCCTGTATGCTGCTAACAAAGACAGTTAATCCTACGTCTTTAGCATCAGCACCAGCCCTGCCCTACGGCCATTCTGAGTAGTACATTCCCAGGCTAGTATGGCTTTCTCAGTGCAGCCATAACAGGGACATTTGGTAACTTACTCATCAGAGTCCAGCAAAGCCATAATGTTTTCACCTTTCCACACTTTCTTTTCTCTCCAGGTAGTCTCTCTTCCTAGTGAGTTTGCAAGGAAGCTTCTTTACCTGTTCTCCCTCCTTCTTCCTTCCTGGTTTGTTAATTCCTTCTTGCACCTGCCCTGACTGCCAGCTATCACATTATTCTCCCTCCTGCTGCATTTCAGCTTCCCTTTTCCCTTCACCTCACCTTGCTTGAAAGTTCTGTGAGGCAGGGAATTCTCCTGTCAGTGTTTGCACAGCAGACCACACTATTAACTACTGGCAATTGTTGCAAGACCAGTGTTTATCACACACAGTCGCCCTAAGCTACCCCTACTTTCAAAGTAACCTATTGTATTGCATGTTCATTAGCTCAGCCAGAAGTAGCCTGTCTCTTCTTGCAACCATGACTTCATGCCACGGCAATGACCAATCACTCCAACAGACCAAGCTGTTTGCACTGATGATTACCCTACTTTCCATGGACATAGACCCCACTGCAGCACTGGATACTTCTGGGTTGTCGGCATTAATTTGATGGCCATGGCCAAGCCTTTCACAATGGGTAACGTACTGAAACAATACAAATCAGAGCGGGTGATGAGGGCTGCTGAGAAGTTTATTTGAGTTGTTGTTGCCTAAGGGTCAGGGTGGTCCCAAGAACAGAAAACCTTCCACTGTGCTGGAGAGGAAGTTTTCTACACACACTAGCATAGAGCAGAGAGTCCCCCTGTAACTGGAACATGTGAGACCATGTGAAAGACAAGTGATGGCAGCCTGCAGAGGGAGGGGTAGGGAAATCCAGCTGCCAGCAGAAAAGAGACACTGGGGTAGCAGCTTCCTGCAAGTGAGCCACAAAGGCACACCAGCCCTTGTCGGAAATGGGTGGCTGTCAGAGTTCAGATGAGAGCATTCAGAACAGATCTACTCCCTAAGAAGAGCAATGTTATTTAAAATTAATTAAACTACAAATTAATGAAGCCAGACTTGTGCTAGTAAATGGTAAAAAATGTCTGAGAACGGGATGATATCCATAGGACAAGTTCTCTCTGAAAGAAGTAGGCTGCTAGGTCATGGAGCTTGGTTTACTGATTGTATTGACAGTCTACTAATTAAAATCCTCATTAGTGATCTTAACTGAAAACCTGCTATTTTCAGGTCAGGTTTCTGCCTGCATTCATTTGTCTGATCCTGGGGTCATAGCACAGGGACTCAGTAGCAGAAAATAGCCCTTCCCAGCTACCTCACCTTCTTCTGGAATGTCCTTGACAAGAGACTTGATCTGTTTGAGTTTCCTTGCCAGGGTGTAAATGCAAAGGCAAGAGCTCCCCACTTGTCAGACACACACAAAAACATCCTAGGATTTGAAAAATAAGGTGATTTGTTTCATCTATTCTACCACTGACACTGGTCTGAGCACTTTGTGAGCATGAACACGGTGACTGGGTAAGTGCCCAGAAGACTGTGTTGCAACACATTTTAAGCCATGTACACTGGAGTCACAACAGCATTCTGAAAACCCACTGAGGCTGAGGTGTGTGCAGGCAACTGAGACCTGCTTGCTTAGAAGAGGAGAGTTCGGAACTTGCACATGGAAGTGTACAGGACTGTACAGGAATGCTGCGGCAGGGCAAGTACTGATGACATCAGCTCCCATGAAGCAGACTGACAGGTAAGTCTTCCCTGGCTCACCGTGTTGTCTCTAAAGGTCTGAACACTTGTCCTGGTGAACGATCCTTTTGTGCCACTTTCAATTTCCCAGTCAACCAAAACCCACAGAGAAACCAGGAGCAAATGATATCGCAAATTAAAGATAAGATACTTTATTGACAGAAAGCAAAGAAAGGGTTTAGAGATGAACTGCAGCCATGGGCTTCCACCCCATGCCTCCTGGCTTCTTCTTCCTCTCTCCTGACAAGGACACATCATGCTGACCAACAACACTAAAATACCACAAAGATACCAATCTTCTAAAAGACATGTATTGGGAGGAAATAAGAGAGAATTTACTGTCCTTCACCACATGTGCAAGACAGAACAGAACTCTCTCAACAGAGATGAGAGAAACCAAGGTAGAGTCTGGATGCCCAAGAGAAAAGCCCTCCTGAATGCAATAAATTCTTTTTGTTGAACAGGATTAAGGAGAAGGGATGTCTGGCTGTCACACGGACACAGTCCGCTTTACATGCACAGTGTCCTGGGTTTGAGTCCCCTTGGAACCACCTGCAGATCATTTGCCAAACAAACACAGAGAAGGCAACAAGAGTAGGGTGAAAAAGAGTATAAGCAAAACAAGGTGGCCAAGAGAAGCAGCCTGTCAGGAACATATGAGTAAGTACACACTGCGAGAAGGTAAAAGGGAGGAAATTACAGACATGTAAATATTTTTACTATTTGTCCATAAAGAAAAGAAGAGTAGTTCCTGAGGAAGCAGACAGAGGGGAATGGCACAGGGCTTGATTAGCAAGAGAAAGATGTTCACTGTGACAGCATTGTAACCTCTGTGCAAGACTACAGATTAAAAAGGAGCAGAAATAGTAGATTTACTAATTATACATCATCAGAAATGGAAATACAGAAAGGTTGACTTCTATTCACTATTTTCACACAGATTCTGTTATGAAATGCTAACATTTAATCTCAGGCTTTACCAGATACTATAAATATCAGTCGTTTCTGGATCTGTTAACTGTTTCATATATTCAGACTAGTTTATGAAATGCCTGATCTGCTAGAGGTAAAGCAAACATGATCAGATTAAACTCCTTTCATTGACCACTGCATTGCTTTTAATGAGTAGAAACCTGTTTCCCAAGTAACTATTTGCTTGAATAAGATGCCTATTTAAAGAGAAGCGTGGGGCGATCTTCACACGTATTTTCAGACATCCAGCTTGGATCCATCAGAGTTCTAGTCACACATTCATTTCTCAGCCTTCTTTAAAGGACAGTCATAACAATCCCCAAGTGAGCACATACCTGCACTGAACACTACCCTCTACTCAGCAGAGCGGCCATTTCAGTGTTGTCACTGTTGCTTTGTAACAAAAGGGATTATTCCAAAGGAACAAGAATGCCCATTTCAGTGCCTCCATAGAGACTCAGAACTCAAAACAGAAGCTTTGGGTTGTGCATTCTATATGGTCTTTGAAAGCTTATATTTTGCTCTTCCTTGGGGTGTTTAAGACACCGGTCCTGAGCTCCCCGACACCGTCCAAGCATCAGGGAATGAAACATGTCTTCAAAATGGAACTGAGCTGATCAGCAAGAGAATGGTATGATCACAAGCCGTTCTGCATTAGCTTTCCTCTGTAAAATAATACCCCCCAACTCCCTTGTATGGTTTTTTTGGTTTGTTTCAGGTGCAATAGCCCTTGTCTTCAATCTTGTTCCTTCTTGCATATTGTTTGAACGTCCAAGAGCTCATTTTCATTTCTCATTTGTATTTCAAAACTTTTATACACTGTACACACCCTGGTCGATAACCATCTGGCAGTCCACTTACGTATTTAAATTTTACCGTTACTCCATTAAAAACCCAACATTAAAAACATACAGAATACCTAGTCTTGATGTCATGAGTCTAAATCCTTTTGTTTCAGCTCTCCTATTTTCATATCAACAAGCAATTGCAATGCCTACCTCACTCTAAAAACATACACCCAGAGTATAGGCTCTGTCTCATTTACACTTGTGATTTAATGGATTTAAACTTTGTGGGTATTTTGGTTTTTTTTCAAGTAGTAACCACAGTATTACCTTATGAAGCCTTAGCAGCCTCTATGACTATTGAGCCTGAGTTCCATCCCCCCCAGGGAATGGATAATCATCGATAGGGCCTGCTGAAATCCTACTACATGTATGGTCATTCTTTTTGTGCCTATTAGCAGGTCTCATACATAGTGTATTGAGCTAACTACACAAGTGGGTTATCATCAGCCATCAGCTTTTTGTTCCAGAGGCTGAACAATTGGTAAAGTTACTAGTATGTTTCATAAAAAACAGTCTCCCTAAAATAAGCAGTGCTATTTCCTGTTCTGTGACCTATTTCTCTACTGATGTGTGTGACTTTCAGATTTATGTCATTTTAAAACTGATTCACCAAGACTGTTTTTGAATGGTGTAGGACGTGAATATACATATCCTTAGGCCAGTAACGTAGCTCCTACTCCTACATGATGCCACAAAAAGCACATATAAAACCATAGTGCACACCCAGCATGTTCAGATATGTCTGAGCAAATGAAGGGCTCAAAAGCAAAAGTCCTTTAGGTGCCTCTAAAAACTCCATCCCTAATTTCTTCCCTTCTTCCATCAAACAACTTTCATAATGTGGCATCTGAGCATTACACCAACGCTGAGATTTGTAGTGGAAACTGATGGCAACACAATAAAAAACTGGCCACAGTTTGTATAACACACCTCAGCTTTACAAACGAGGTTTTGGCAGCACTGGTCGTTGGATCTGTCCACTGGCCACAGTGACTTTTGTCATCATAAGCACACACTTTGTATCATTTACACTTGTAATTTAATTGACTTAAACTGATTAAGTTACATCCTAGTGGCAGTTAGTTTTGTTACGACGCTATAACCTACTGCTAAGTGCACTTGTATGTCGTATTTTTCCCACTGTTTCTGCTCCAATTTGATAGTTCAGCAGATGGTGTTTCTAGAAAACAACCTGATTCCAGCTGTACCAAAAGGAGGTCTGGACTCCAGGAAGAAAAGTGTTTACTCTCAACACCAACTACCACCACCACCAGAACTGGGAATTTAAACTGAACACAGCCGAATTTCCAGGCAAGGAAGTCTCATCAGTGCCCAGTTAGTGACTGAACTGTGATCACTGGTTTGGTTAGCTTCTCCACATGGAGGGAGGGGCATGGAAAAGAAGTAATGCTAACAGTCTTTTGGCATAAGCCCTCTGAAAGAAAACAGAGATTTGACATGCAGAGGACTAGTAATTCACAGAATCATTAGGGATCGGCAGGGACCTCGAAAGATCAGGCGCATTGCAGGCGCAGAGTCCAGTTCTGGCCTCCCCAGTTCAAGAGGGATAGAGAATGAATTGAGAGCTCAGCACAGAGCTATGAGGATGACTGGGGATCTGGAACAACTGCCTTATGAAGAGAGATTGAGAAAACTGGGACTTTTTACTTTTGACAAAAGAAGGCTACGAGGGGATTTAATCACTGTGTATAAATCCATGAGGGTTGGGTGTCAAGAAGAAGGGAATACTCTCTTTTCAATTGTGTCAGACAGGACAAGGGGTAACGGGTGCAGCGTGAACACAGGAGGTTGCACCTCTGTATGAGGAAAAACTTTTTCACAGCAAGGGCTATTAAACATTGGAACGGGTTGCCCGGGGAGGTTGTTGACTGCCCTTCTCGGGAGATGTTTCAGACCCGTCTGGATGAGCTTTTGTGTAGCTGATTTAGGCTTTTAGGCAGTTACACCTGTCAGTAATCTGTATCACAACTGAGCAGGAGGGTTGCACCCAGTGGCCTTTAAAGGCCCCTTCAACCCTGAAAAACTGTAAACTGTGTAAACACTCCTCTTATTGCCAGTCTGGACATTCTGTGTTACTTTACTTTCTTCTTTCAGGGCTAAACACCACTTTACTTACAAGGGGAACATGTGGAAGAGTCAGTGGAAAAGCCCCGGATCACACAACTGAGATTTTCCAGGGATTTGAGTCACATTAATACCAGCTCAGCTAACAAGCAATTTCAGAAGATTCAATCCAGGAACAAATTAAAAGACATATCTGCACACAAAGAGAGATTGCTCGGTTTGGCTCCAGTCTTGGCGGCAATAAATAAAAGCAGCTATTGTGCAGAAGTGGGAAAATGCCTCATCTGTAGTGACGGGGATTCATTTTGGAATGACACGGTCACAGTTTCTATTTTCTCGGTGGTTTGCAGGCTGTGGTTTGGTTTCTGCTTATTGAGGGTGAAATTTAAGGTCAGAGGCTAAATGATGTCAAAACGCCTTCCGCTCATTCGATGTGACAAAGCGGTTGAGCTGCTCGGGATACAGCCCAAACCCTGCAAATAGGTGCCATTTAAGGTAAATGCTGCTGGTGGTCTCACTGTTTGCCTGCAGCTCCTGTCACAAATAAAGTGACCAGAAAGTTCACTGCTGAAAACATTGCCCTATCCCTCTAAAAGTGGAAACGCTGTTATTCCAACACAAAGAGATTTCTGTAGAAAAAGTGATTCTAGAGGTATTGGCTGGATGCCCCATCGCCCCAAGCACTGTGATGTCTTTCATGGATGCTATGAAACATTTCAGTTTGCCTTGGATTAGGACACTGGCAGTACGGAGCATGTGATCCCAGCCTCAGCAAAGCATTCTTTCTCTTTGGGATACAGCTATGGAGTCATCTTTTTTCCTAGAAGATTACATAAATCTAGCCTGGCATCTGCAATATGTCACATGATGGAAAACTTTCAATCAGAAGGACAAAACGAGCTAGTAACAGCAGTTCAACTCGGTTTTCTCAAAGCAAAAACTACACAAATCAGAGAAAAAAGCAAACCCTCCAAAGACCCAGAACTAGTTCCCTAAACATACATCAGAGAATTCATACAGCCTGGAGAGAAAAGAGTCGTGTGTTACAAAGAGATTGCTACTGCACATTCAGGAAACATTCTAAAGGCAACCAAGGAAGCTACTTGCTGGCACAAGATTATCCTTGTCTCTCAAAGGTTGTTAGAATAGCTACTCTAGAACTGCTAGACTAAATGCCGGGACTACTGCGAGCACAGTGCTGACTTCCAGGGGATTGGTATCAGGCACTATAGAAATAATAGGCAGCCAAAGTCACAGGGCCACAGCCTGTAAGTGATGCCAAGAAAGGGTGAAGTGAATAGATTTTGTAAGTGAATGCCGAAACAAGACACACAGACTACAGCTCAGCAATTTCCAAGGGGCAGATTATGGGGATACATTGCTTTACCTGTGTCAAAAGCTATGGTGATTCAGAAAGCTCTGTCATTCAGAAAGCTCTGCAATGAGAACCCTCTGTCGCTGTTTCATACCCAGTGTGATAATCTGTTGCTGCCATCAGTAATGCCATAGTAAGAAAAGATAAAACACTGATTTTGAGTGGTGGATCTCCAAGGATGGATTTTTAAACTTCCTTAAGCACAAATAAAAAGAGGCCTGTAGGTTTTGACTGCAGATTAAATTATGTGCACAGCTGTATTCCCTCTGATAAAGAGAGTCTCCTAATGTAATGAAGGTTTGTTGTTCTCTGTGCAAGTATTTCTTCTAGAAATTGTGATGGAATATTTTACTTACACCTCCTAAAGAAGAAAAATGCATGAAGAAAGTGTGGCCTTTTGCATTTCCTGCTGAGAGGTCTGTGTGTACTCTCAGAATGTGTCCTTGGAGTACAGGTACATTCTGCATTTTCTCTAACACAGGGAAAGAGGAACACATGCATCAGAATCCTCTAAGCACAGCACAACTTATGCAAACGGCCATTGTATTCACACCAGTGACAGAGGAATAATCGGGCATTCAGACAAATGATCCTTCAGGCCACGCACAAGGAAATCAGAGAGACAGACAGACTTTAAAAAAAAGGAAGAAGACAAACTTGTACCTCAATGGATTGTGGAATAATCTACTTATTCTTAGGTACAAACATACAGTCAGCACGTATTTCTGATGTGCCTTTAGCTACGTGTTTCCTCAGACTGGTGCTTCCAAACGCCCATCTAGTGCACTACATGCTTGCTTTAGAAAGGCAAACAAGCTGTGAGTAGGGTTATTACTGGCAGATGCTACCACAAATTCTGCCAAGTCACCACACAAGTCAAATCCCATTCTATCCTCAAACACATGCAAGCTGCAGATCATCCCCCATGCTCTGAAAAACAAGACAGGACACAGAACAAAAGACAGTTACAAAAGAGTGAGCAAAGTTATGATTAGGCAGGCTTTTGAGAGGCTTCACAATATATTTAGTACAGAACAGAAAATCCAGCTTTCTGCAATGCTTGTTAATTGACTGGTTTGCTTTTTAAATGGGATTTGGGGATTTTTTTAGGACACCTACATAGAATCATAGACTCATTAGGGATCGGAAGGGACCTTGAAAGATCATCCAGTCGAATCCCTCTGCTACAGCAGGATCACCCAGACCAAGTCACACAGGAACAAATCCAGGCAGGTCTGGAATGTCTCCAGAGAACGAGACTCCAAGAACCCCCCTGGGCAGCCTGTTCCAGTGCTCCAGTACCCTCACTGGGAAGAAGTTCCTTCTGATAGGGAACCTCCTCTGTTCCAGCTGGCACCCATTGTCCCTTGTCCTGTCACCAAATGACCTTGAGAAGAGCCTGGCTCCATCCTCCTGACACCCACCCCTCACAGACTTAGAAACAGTAATGAGGTCCCCCCTCAGCCTCCTCTTCTCCAAGAGACCCAGCTCCCTCAGCCTTTCCTCATCAGGGAGGTGTTCTACTTCCTTCATCATCTTTGTTGCTCTACACTGGACACCCCCCAGCAGCTCTGTGTCCTTGAACTGAGAGGCCTAGAACTGGACACAGTACTCCAGATGCGGCCTCACTAGTGCAGAGTAGAGGGGATCTGCTAAACTCCCCCTTTCTGATCCTCCCCAGAACGCTGTTGGCCCTCTTGGCCACAAGAGCACACTGCTGGCTCATAGTCATCCTGCTGCCCACTAGGACCCCCAGGTCCCTTTCTCCTCCACTGCTCTCCAACAGGTCAGTCCCTGGGGTTGTTCTTGCCCAGATGCCAGACTCTCCCCTGACCCTTGTGGTCCCTCACTCCATTTCTCTCTGCCCAGCTCTCTAGCCTGTCCAGGTCTTGCTGAATGGCAGCACAGTCTGCAGGGGTGTCGGTGACACCACCCAGCTTTGTATGAATGTTTAAGCAGCATGAGTTCTCTAGTCAACATACAAATAATTCATGTACTTTCCTAACTGAAGGCATAACTTTATTACTTTGGTGATAAAGTTAAACAAAGCTTCAGGTTGTTAATTCTGCTTTCAACACATGTTACACCCAGCGCTGGGTGTACCTCAAAAACAATGTTTAAGTAGATGTGCTTTGTTTTTTTCTTTTCTATCAGTACTCTGTGTTCACACAGCAGTACAAGTCATCTCCTGTGTATTTTGTTTTAACTTCTTCATAAACCCCATATCTAACAAATACGAAGCCATCCTTTCTAGTGGGAATGCAATCGATGCTATTAAACACTAATTATTTGCCAACTACAGTGCAGTCTGTTGAATGAACAGCCTAGAGGTGAACTGAACTGTCAGCTACCAACAGCCACTTCGGACGCAGGAACTCTGCACCTTGTAAGATCTAGGCACTGTGGATTTATGGAAGAGATCCAGAGAAGGCATTTTGAATTATCAAGGATCAAAAGGGATCCTATCCATGTGCATCAACACTCGACCAGTGGGAATGAACAGAGCCAGGTCTTTCTCTCTACTTCCCTAGTACAGGATACAGAGAAAATTCATTCGGGCATAAGGAAATGTTGACGTGTTTAAAAGTCGTATGGATGAGGTGCTTAGAGATATGCTTTAGAGGTGATTAAGAGCAGGGTTAAAGGTTGGACTTGATGATCTTACAGGTCTTTTCCAACCTAAATGTTTCTGCGGTTCTTAGTGAGAACGATCACACACCGAGCAAGTCTCTCAGGGAGGTCCAGATAGGCCCAACCCAGCCCGCCAGATTCTCCCGCTCAATCAGCGTGGAGCACACGAGCCCCACAGGTCCTGCTCCTCTCAGCCACTCTGCCACGAGGGAGAGACCAGGTGAGGAATCACCGCTCCCCAGGAAGCCTCCCTGCAACACAGTTATGATTAAACACTGAGCGTGGCACAACACGCTCTAACGACTGTCGCCAAATCGGCAGCTCTTGGTCAAACAGGGCCGCAGAACTCTCCATCCGCCAGCGCTTCTGTTCCTCGTGTGCATCTCATCTCACACGGGAACCCGCGCCA